>CAJHQQ010001904.1:0-78602 GCA_905132885.1 Moricandia moricandioides
CTCATAAATCAGTGGATAATCACCCTGAAGTTGAATCAATATCATAGGAGTTATGATGAAGATGTTATTCCACTTTTAACCGAAGTGATTCCAGTTTACCTTGTTTGGAGATTTGGCAATTTCTTCTTGATTCTAATGAAACCAGAATGAATCAAGATGTAAGAAGATTTATTTGGACTCATAAATCAGTGGATAATCACCCTGAAGTTGAATCAATATCATATTAGTTATGATGAAGATGTTATTCCACTTTTAACCGAAGTGATTCCAGTTTACCTTGTTTGGAGATTTGGCAATTTCTTCTTGATTATAATAAAACAAGAAAGAATCAAGATGTAATAATATTGATTTAGACTCATTAATAAGTGTAGAATCATCCTGAAGTTGAATCAATATCATTGGACTTATGATGAAGAAGTTATCCCACTTTTAACCTAAGTGACCCGGTTTATCCTGTTTGGAGATTTGGCAATTTATTCTTGATACTAATAAAACCAGAATGAATCACGATGTAGGAAGCGTGATTTGGACTCATTAATCAGTGCAGAATCACCCTGTAGTTGAATCAAGATCATAAGAGTTATGATGAAGAAGTTATCCCACTTTTAATCGAAGTCATTCCAGTTTACCCTGATTGGAGAATTGGCAATTTCTTCTTGATACAAATAAAAACAGAATGAATACGATGTCAGAAGCTTGATTTGGACTAATAAATCAGTTTAAAATCACCCTGAAGTTCAATCAAGATCATAGGAGTTATGATGAAGAAGTTAACCCACTTATATCCGAAGTGACTCCAGTTTATCCTTTTTGGAGATTTGGCAGTTTCTTCTTGATTATAATCAAACCAGAATGAATCAAGATGTAAGAAGCTTTATTTGGACTCATAAATCAGTGGATAATCATCCTGAAGTTGAATCAATATCATAGGAGTTATGATAAAGATGTTATTCACCTTTTAACCGAAGTGATTTGAGTTTACCTTGTTTGGAGATTTGACAATTTTTCCTTGATTCTTATCAAACCAGAATAAATTAAGATGTAAGAATCTTGATTTAGACTCATAAATCAGTGTAGAATCATCCTGAAGCTGAATCAATATCATTGGACTTATGATGAAGAAGTTATCCCACTTTTAACCGAAGTGTTTCCAGTTTTCCATGTTTGGAGATTTGGCATTTTATTCTTGATACTAATAAAACCAGAATGAATAACTATTTAAGAAGCTTGATTTGGACTCATTAATCAGTTTAGAATCACCCTGAAGTTGAATCAAGATCATAGGAGTTATGATGAAGAAGTTATCCCACTTTTAACCGAAGTGAATCCAGTTTATCCTGTTTGGAGAATTGGCAAATTCTTCTTGATACAGATAAAACCAGAATGAATCACGACGTAAGAATCTTGATTTGGACTCATAAATCAGTTTAGAATCACCCTGAATTTGAATCAAGATCATAGGAGTTATGATGAAGAAATTAACCCACTTTTATCCGAAGTGACTCCAGTTTACCCTGTTTGGAGATTTGGCAGTTTCTTCTTGATTCTAATCAAACCAGATTAAATCAAGATGTAAGAAGCTTTATTTGGACTCAAAAATCAGTGGATAATCATCCTGAAGTTGAATCAATATCATTGGTGTTATGATGAAGATGTTATTCACCTTTTAACCGAAGTGATTCCAGTTTACCCTGTTTGGAGATTTGGAAATTTCTTCTTGATTATAATCAAACCAGAATAAATAAAGATGTAAGAATCTTGATTTGGACTCATAAATAAGTGTAGAATCATCCTGAAGTTGAATCAATATCATTGGACTTATGATGAAGAAGTTATCCCACTTTTAACCAAAGTGATTCCAGTTTGCCATGTTTGGAGATTTGGCAATTTATTCTTGATACTAATAAACCAGAATGAATCACGACGTAAGAAGCTTGATATGGACTCATAAATCAGTTTAGAATCACCCTGAAGTTGAATTAAGATCATAGGAGTTATGATGAAGAAGTTATCCCACTTTTAACCAAAGTGATCCAAGTTTACCATATTTGGAGATTTGACAATTTATTCTTGATACTAATAAAACCAGAATGAATCACGATGTAGGAAGCGTGATTTGGACTCATTAATCAGTGTAGAATCACCCTGTAGTTGAATCAAGATCATAGGAGTTTTGATGAAGAAGTTATCCCACTTTTAACCGAAGTGATTCCAGTTTACCCTTATTGGAGAATTGTCAATTTCTTCTTGATACAAATAAAACAAGAATGAATCACGATGTAAGTATTAGAGTGAAGCAAGACAAGGAGGTGTGAAGGCCAAACAAAGGAAGTAAAGGCCAAGCATCTCCAGCCTCAAGATACTGATCACACAGCCAAGACAATGAAAACATGATCAAGGTGTGTGTGCAAGAAGAGAAGGAGGCTGTAGAGGCATGAAGTGTGTTGCAAGTAATCAAGACTTGCACAATAAATAAAGGAGCCAGCAAGCTGAGAAGAACAAGAAAGATAATGATGTGCATAGTCCGGGTTATTGATTTAAAACAATGAAGAAGACATGAAAAACTGAAGGAGATCAAGAGACTGATCCAAAAGAATCAAAGATGAAGCATCCGGAGCAAGTTTGAATCTGTCCGTACAGACCTAACGAGTGATCTTATAAAGTAATCTTATAAAACTTATAAGGTAGGCAGAAGTCTGGGGTCGCCTAACTTAACCAGTGGGGTTGAGTTAACCAGCTGTCATGGTCAAGTTTGAATTCAAATCCAGATCTACTGCCAAAAGAGCTGTTGGGTCAGAATGCAGTCTTTGGACCAGTGTGCACTGCCAAAAGAGCTGTTGGGTCAGAATGCAGGCTTTGGACCAGTGTGCTATCGATTTCCTCTCTCTTTCTTCTCTGTATTTAAATCTCTAGGGCAACTTGTTGTGTTTGGCTATAAAGCCTTCGTCTTGACAACGAAATTAAGTAAGAAAGAGGAGTCCTCTTTTCTTCATTATTCTCTGTTCTAAGTCTCCATTATTCTATGGTTACTCTCTCTCTCACGAAAATCACTCTGAATCTCTTATACTCTCAAGAACACTCTCAAGAACACTTTCATTCTGCTTATACTCTCCATCGGATTCTCCACCATTCTCTCTCTGGTTTCTTATATTCTTCTTCATCTAAATCGACCATACTCTTGTCTTACAACTTCCTCACACATAAATCTATCTATTATTACATGGTATCAGAGCTCTCAAGCTCCTGAAAACCTATAAAGCTTCCGCAAATCTGTTTCTGTTCAATCATCTCTTTCAAACTCTGTTTTGTTCCATCCTTGTATCCTCTGGTCCAAAGGTTTTCCAGGAGGGAAAAATCTCACCAGAACTCAAGATAAAGGAGGTCTTTAATCTCTGGAACTCAAGAAAGCTTCAGCTCAGTCCAGCAAGCTTCATCAAAGTCCAGATTCAAGTTCTGTTTCTTGTAAACCAGTTGGTACATTCTATTGTCCACTGGTCCAAAATCTCTAAGATGGAGAGCCCTAATAGAATGGTGACTTCAGAAACTTCAAGGAGTCCAAAGAAGAAACCAAACAACCTCATCTGGTCCAAAATGCTGAAGATAATCCATGGAAGAAACCATTCTTGGAGAAAGGTCACTATAGGAGCATCAAAACTAGGCTGTTCTAATCATTCTCTGGCCAGCAATGCTGATGCTCTGTTTCTGACCAACAAAACCCACGACCAGCAAGAGGACAGGAGGGGTTTGAAGTGTCTCCTTGACCAGAAGGAGATAATCAAGAAGAGGAGGTGTTGGACAGTCAATTCACACCTCAAACACTCCAAATTCAAGTGATTCACAGCCATGGAGGTTCAAGGAACTAGCTCAGGTTCCTTGGCTGTAAGTTAACCTCCTGAACTCTAATAAGAGCTTTTTTAATTGTTTAAATTGTTTCTGGTGGTGTTGAGTATGTGTTTAGTATCTTAGGGATAGTTTAATGTTACTAGAGTTTTTGAACCTAGTTTCTGTTCCATGATACTTAAACATTGTGTATGCATTATTCTAGGAGTTTTCTAGCATGGTTATGTCTAGTTCCTGTCCTAGTTTAATTTTCTGTGTTTTGTCTGGTCTAGGCGAGTTGCTTAGCTCCTGTTTTGTGTCTTGTTGCATTGATTGAAGTCTAGGAGAGTTTCCTGGTCTTATAATGCATTTTGTTATTGTCATATGTGTGATAAAATGAGCCTAGATGCCTTGTAATTGATGAGTTATCATGCTCGAGCATTTAGTGAATTGGTTTGCTTGGATTTGAACTGAATGAGTTGTTTAGATTCAGTCCATTGCATCTTGTTGACTTGGTGAGTTATCAAGTTCTGATCCTAATGTGTGGTGTAATTCTTGCTGGAGGTTGAGTGATGTTTCATGTACACAAGAGGTGCTAGCTGTCTATCACCAATCCGAGACAAAGAAGAAGACTTTGCCCATGCTGTTCAGAGCCTACACATGATGTATATTCCTGTTTGATTCAGAGCCTACACATGATGTATATTCCTGACCATGGAGAGATTGTTGGAGAAGAGGTCAGATGGTAATAAGTCTTGGTTGAGCCAGAACACGGCTGTCCTTTAAAGATACCTAAAGGAGGATTGATGAAGAGGCAGACCAGAAGTTGACCAACCATCCACCAGGCTGGATCTTCTCATACCTTGTGTGTATAACCAGTTGAATTAAGCGCAGCCTGTTTGGGTGTTGAGCTCCTGGTCCAACAGACACATAAGGAAGAGTTGTTCTAGGCAGTGGGGAGGAGATCAAGGGAGGAGGAACTGGTTGATTTAAGCGCAGCTGTTGGGGTGATGCGCTCCTGGTCCTAGCTCAGTCTTGCTCACTTCCAAGCTTGGTCCTTCCCTATACTCTCTGGATCAAGCTTGAGGAGGGGTAATGAAGAAGCAATCCTGAAGATCCGGCCGCCACAAGCCATTGGCAAGCTGTGGAGTTCACACTTGCATCATAAACCAGATCAAAGAATACTCAAGGAACTCACTCTCCCATGTGTTCTAAGTCTAAGAATGGTGATTGGTGTTTGTACTTGGTTGTCTCAAGAAGACAATGCAAGTTTGGTTGATCTAGAGCAGCATCAGAAGCAAGCTTTGGGGGTTAGAACCAATGGCCTCAGATTCATGGACCCAAGACAAGAAGATCTTGAGGAGAAGATACTGTAGGAAAGTGATGAATCAGCTCACCAGCAAGATGTTAGCTAAGGGTCAGTAAGTTTCATGTGAAGCATCAAGAAGAAAGAGGTGTTGCACAAGTTTAAATCATGGCGCTAACACCCTCAGTAATTTGTTCAGATCATGGTTAAAGCCATGAGTCACTTTTGGCGGTTTTAAAGACAATTCCAAGCCGCAGTTCAGATTAGAGAAGCTTCAAGCTCAATTCAAATAAAGCTAAGGTCATAGCTATCCAATGCACCGTGAAGGCTATACTCTTTTTGTCCTCATCATGGTTTTATCCCAAGTGGTTTTACATGATGAGGTTTTTAATGAGGTAGTCATTTGCGTGTTGCAAGCTTGGCCTTTGGAACCAATGGCTTCCGCAGCCCAACCTTGAGGGAGGGTATTAGAGTGAAGCAAGACAAGGAGGTGTGAAGGCCAAACAAAGGAAGTAAAGGCCAAGCATCTCCAGCCTCAAGATACTGATCACACAGCCAAGAAAATGAAAAGATGATCAAGGTGTGTGTGCAAGAAGAGAAGGAGGCTGTAGAGGCATGAAGTATGTTGCAAGTAATCAAGACTTGCACAATAAATAAAGGAGCCAGCAAGCTGAGAAGAACAAGAAAGATAATGGTGTGCATAGTCCGGGTTATTGATTTGAAACAATGAAGAAGACATGAACAACTGAAGGATATCAAGAGATTGATCCAAAAGAATCAAAGATGAAGCATCCGGAGCAAGTTTGAATCTATCCGTACAGACCTAACGAGTGATCTTATAAAGTAATCTTATAAAACTTATAAGGTAAGGCAGAAGTCTGGGGTCGCCTAACTTAACCAGTGGGGTTGAGTTAACCAGCTGTCATGGTCAAGTTTGAATTCAAATCCAGATCTACTCCCAAAAATGTTGTTGGGTCAGAATGCAGTCTTTGGACCAGTGTGCACTGCCAAAAGAGCTGTTGGGTCATAATGCAGGCTTTGGACCAGTGTGCTATTGATTTCCTATCTCTTTCTTCTCTGTATTTAAATCTCTAGGGCAACTTGTTGTGTATGGCTATAAAGCCTCCCTCTTGACCACGAAATTAAGTAAGAAAGGGGAGTCCTCTTTTCTTCATTATTCTCTGTTCTAAGTCTCCATTATTCTCTGGTTACTCTCTCTCTCTAACGAAAATCACTCTGAATCTCTTATACTCTCAAGAAAACTCTCAAGAACACTTTCATTCTGCTTATACTCTCCATCTGATTCTCCTCCATTCTCTCTCTGGTTTCTTATATTCTTATTCATCTAAATCGACCATACTCTTGTCTTACAATTTCCTCACACATAAATCTATCTATTCTTACAGTAAGAAGCTTGATTTGGACTCATAAATCAGTTTAGAATCACCCTGAAGTTGAATCAAGATCATAGGAGTTATGATGAAGAAGTTATCCCACTTTTAACCGAAGTGACTCCAGTTTACCATGTTTTGAGATTTAGCCATTTCTTCTTGATTGTAATCAAATCAGAATGAATCAAGATGCAAGAATCTTGATTTGGACTCATAAATTAGTGTATAATAATCCTGAAGTTGAATCAATATCATTGGAGTTATGATGAAGAAGTTATCCCACTTTTAACCGAAGTGATTCCAGTTTGCCCTATTTGGAGATTTGGCAATTTCTTCTTAATTCTAATCAAAACCAGAATAAATCAAGATGTAAGAAACTTGATTTGGACTCATAAATCAGTGTAGAATCATCCTGAAGTTGAATCAATATCATTGGAGTTATGATGAAGAAGTTATCCCACTTTTAACCGAAGTGATCCCAGCTTACCCTGTTTGGAGATTTGCCAATTAATTCTTGATACTAATAAAACCAGAATAAATCACGATGTAAGAAGCTTGATTTGGAATCATTAATCAGTGTAGAATCACCCTGGAGTTCAATCAAGATCATAGGAGTTATGATGAAGAAGTTAACCCACTTTTCTCCGAAGTGACTCCAGTTTACCCTGTTTAGAGATTTGGCAGTTTCTTCTTGATTCTAATCAAACCAGAATGAATCAAGATGTAAGAAGCTTTATTTGGACTCATAAATCAGTGGATAACCATCCTGAAGTTGAATCAATATCATAGGAGTTATGATGAAGATGTTATTCCACTTTTAACCGAAGTGATTCCAATTTACCCTGTTTGGAGATTTGGCAATTTCTTCTTGATACAAATAAAACCAGAATGAATCAAGATGTAAGAAGCTTTATTTGGACTCAAAAATCAGTGGATAATCACCCAAAAGTTGAATCAATATCATAGGAGTTATGAAGAAGATGTTATTCCACTTTTAACAGAAGTGATTCCAGTTTACCCTGTTTGAAGATTTGTCAATTTCTTCTTGATTCTAATCAAAACAGAAATAATCAAGATGTAAGAATCTTCATTTGGACTCATAAATAAGTTTATAATCATCCTGAAGTTGAATCAAGATCATAGGAGTTATGATGAAGAAGTTATCCCACTTTTAACCAAAGTGGTTCCAGTTTGTCATGTTTGGAGATTTGGCAATTTCTTCTTGATACAAATAAAACCAGAATGAATCACGACGTAAGAATCTTGATTTGGACTCATAAATCAGTTTAGAATCACCCTGAATTTGAATCAAGATCATAGGAGTTGTGATGAAGAAGTTAACTCTGTTTGGAGATTTGACAATTTCTTCTTGATAAAAATAAAACCAGAATGAATCAAGATGTAAGAAGCTTTATTTGGACTCAAAAATCAGTGGATAATCACCCAAAAGTTGAATCAATATCATAGGAGTTATGAAGAAGATGTTATTCCACTTTTAACCGAAGTGACTCCAGTTTATCCTATTTGGAGATTTGGCAGTTTCTTCTTGATTCTAATCAAACCAGAATGAATCAAGATGTAAGAAGCTTTATTTGGACTCAAAAATAAGTGGATAATCATCCTGAAGTTGAATCAATAACATAGGAGTTATGATGAAGATGTTATTCACCTTTTAACCGAAGTGATTCCAGTTTACCCTGTTTGAAGATTTGGCAATTTCTTCTTGATTCTAATCAAACCAGAATAAATCAAGATGTAAGAATCTTGATTTGGACTCATAAATCAGTGTAGAATCATCCTGAAGTTGAATAAATATCATTGGACTTTTGATGAAGAAGTTATCTCACTTTTAACCGAAGTGATTCCAGTTTGCCATGTTTGGAGATTTGGCAATTTATTCTTGATACTAATAAAACCTTAATGAATCACGATGTAAGAAGATTGATTTGGACTCATAAATCAGTTTAGAATCCCCTGAAGTTGAATCAAGATCATAGGAGTTATGATGAAGAGGTTATCCCACTTTTAACCAAAGTGACTCCAGTTTACCCTGTTTAGAAATTTGGTAATTTCTTCTTGATTCTAATCAAAACAGCATGAATTAAGATGTAAGAAGCTTTATTTTGACTCATAAATCAGTGTAGAATCATCCTGAATTTGAATCAATATCATTGGACTTATGATGAAGAAGTTATCCCACTTTTAACCTAAGTGATCCCAGTTTACCCTGTTTGGAGATTTGACAATTTATTCTTGATACTAATAAAACCAGAATGAATCACGATGTAGGAAGTGTGATTTGGACTCATTAATCAGTGTAGAATCACCCAGTAGTTGAATCAAGATCATAGGAGTTATGATGAAGAAGTTATCCCACTTTTAACCGAAGTGATTCCAGTTTACCCTGTTTGGAGAATTGTCAATTTCTTCTTGATACAAATAAAACCAGAATGAGTCACGATGTAAGAAGCTTGATTTGGACTCATAAATCAGTTTATAATCACCCTGAAGTTGAATCAAGATCATAGGAGTTATGATGAAGAAGTTATCCCACTTTTAACCGAAGTGACTCCAGTTTACCATGTTTGGAGATTTAGCAATTTCTTCTTGATTCTAATCAAATCAGAATGAATCAATATGTAAGAAGCTCGATTTGGACTCATAAATCAGTGTAGAATAATCCTGAAGTTGAATCAATATCATTGGAGTTATGATGAAGAAGTTATCCCACTTTTAACCGAAGTGATTCCAGTTTGCCCTATTTGGAGATTTGGCAATTTCTTCTTAATTCTGATCGAAACCAGAATAAATCAAGATGTAAGAATCTTTATCTGGACTCATAAATCAGTTTAGAATCATCCTGAAGTTGAATCAATATCATTGGACTTATGATGAAGAAGTTATCCCACTTTTAACCGAAGTGATCCCAGTTTACCCTGTTTGGAGATTTGCCAATTTATTCTTGATACTAATAAAACCAGAATGAATCATGATGTAAGAAGCTTGATTTGGACTCATTAATCAGTGTAGAATCACCCTGGAGTTGAATCAAGATTATAGGAGTTATGATGAAGAAGTTAACCCACTTTTATCCGAAGTGACTCCAGTTTACCATGTTTGGAGATTTGGCAGTTTCTTTTTTATTCTAATCAAATCAGAATGAATCAAGATATAAGAAGCTTTATTTGGACTCATAAATCAGTGGATAATCATCATGAAGTTGAATCAATATCATAGGTGAAATAAAGTGAAGAACAATGAAGAACAGGATGAAGAACAGGAGAGAGAGAGAGAGAGAGAGAGAGAGAGAGAGAGAGAGAGAGAGAGAGAGAGAGAGATTAGGGTATTCGAGAGAAAGAGAGAAGTGAAAGAGGAAAATATTTTCCTTGATTTATTTCTGGTTGCATACAATTAAATTTAAAGACAGAGGAGAAAGAGAGAGGGAATCAACAGCACACTGGATAAAAGACTACACTAGATAATAGACAGTATTTTGTCTGGATAAAAGGTTGTATTCTGTCCCAACAGCTCTTTTGGCAGTAGATCTGGATTTGAATTCAAACTTGACTATGACAGCTGGTTAACTCAACCCCACTTGTCTTCCCAAGCTTCTTTAGGTTAAGATAGGCGACTCTGCCTTCCTTATAATACCTTATACGTTTTTATAAGGTTACTTTATAAGTCTGTGCAGACAAGTGACTTTGAAACCATCCGGATGACTCCTTCTCCTTCTTCTCTTTACTTGTTAATGATCACACCTCCTTTTATTGCTTCTTGTCAATACTCCCCCTCAAGCTTGACCATAGAGTTTGGTCAAGCTTGGAAACCATGAAGCATTCCCTCATTAAAACCTTTACTTGGAAAAACCACTTGGGATAAAAACCAAGCAAAGGAAAAAGAGTAGAACCCTTCATGGCAAGAGGATCAGTGACAAGAGAGATCTATGAGTCCAAGCTTGGGATGAATGGACTCACAAACCTTTCTGCTAGCTGCCTTGGTGAATATGTCAGCTAGTTGATCTTCACTTCTAGTGTAGCAAGGTAGTATGATCTTCTGCTCTACTGCCTATCTAACCTTGTGACAGTCCACTTCAATATGCTTTGTCCTCTCATGAAACACTGAGTTGGATGCTATATGAATGGCTGCCTGGTTATCACAGTGCATGGTGATTGGTGATGTTGTCTCAATGCCTAAGTCTCTTAGCAGGTTCCTGATCCAGATGAGCTCACTAGTCAGCTTCCTCATTGCTCTATATTCTGCCTCAGCACTTGAACAAGACACCACCTTTTGTTTCTTGCTCTTCCAAGTCACAAGATTGCCTCCAATAAATGTGCAATAGCCTGTTGTAGACCTCCTGTCCGCTCTATCACCAGCCCAATCTGCATCACAATATCCCACAATCTCTGTGCTTTGGTTGCATCCCATCCAAACACCTTGACCAGGAGCCTCCCTTAGATATCTCATGATCCTCTCCACCATGTTCCAATGATGGACTTTTGGTGCTTGCATATATTGGCTTACTTGATTCACAGCAAAGCAGATGTCTGGTCTTGTAATGGTCAGGTAGATCAGCTTCCCAACCATCCTTCTATAGAGCTTGAAGTCGCCAAACACAGTGTCATCAAACTCCCCCTCACGCAAGACTTTGTACCCTTCTTCAAGTGGTGTCTTAGCTACTCTTGTTCCAAGTTTTCCTGTCTCATTTAAAAGATCAAGTGTGTACTTTCTTTGAGATAGGAAAAGCCCCTCTTTAGAGCGGCACATTTCTATCCCTAGAAAGTACTTTAGCTCACCCAAATCTTTAATATCAAAACTAGACTTAAGGAAAGCTTTAGTATAGATGATACCTTCCTTGTTACTTCCTGTGATGATAATATCATCTACATAGATCAGGATCACCACAATTCCTTGCTTACTTGTGAGGGTGAAGAGAGTATGGTCAGCTTCTGATTTTACAAACCCTCTTCCATTTAAGGTTGTACTCAGCTTGTGATACCAGGCTCTTGGTGATTGCTTCAATCCATAAATTGCCTTCTTCAGCCTTAAAACATTTCCTGGTTTGACCATGTCCTCCATACCAGGAGGTGGTCTCATGTACACCTCATCCTCCAGCTCTCCTTGTAGGAAAGCATTCTTGACATCCATCTGCCATAAATCCCATTCCAAGTTCACTGCCACTGAGAGAAGAATCCTTATAGTGTGGAGCTTTGCTACTGGTGCAAAGGTGTCTAGATAGTCTTCTCCATAGACCTGGGTGTATCCTCTTGCAACCAGCCTTGTCTTCCTCCTCTCTGGCTTTCCATTAGCCAAGTATTTGATGGTATAGAGCAGGCGACTTGTCACTGCCTTCTTTCCTTTGGGGAGCTCAGTTTCATACCAAGTATCATTCTTGATCATGGCATTGATCTCATTTCCAACTGACTCTCTCCATTCTTCATGAGCCATGGCCTCCTCATAGGTCTTTGGAACATAATCTTGATCCAGATTGGTGATGAAAGCTACATGCTCTTGAGGATAGCTTGCAAATGAACAGGTTGCTTGGGTAGGATGAGCCACTGCATTGCTGTTGAAGTATACTCTGGTGTTGATCCAATTTGATGGGTCTTTTCTCACTCTGGTACTCCTTCTTAATGGCTGAGTCTGCTCCTCCACCACTGTATCATCCTGCCCTTGATCTCCACTAGAGTGGTGCTGATCTTGGTCATGTACTGATGTTGAATCTGAATTAGTTTCTGCTCCATCTTGATCATGTGCTGATGCTGAATCAGTTTCTGGTGTTGATTCATGTTCACTGCCCCCCTCAGGATCAAGATGGACTGTCTCAAAACTTGGTGGTGTTGCTGCCTTGTGCACAACAGCTGGTGGTAATGTTGTGATTCCTAAGCTTTCCATAATGGTTCTCAGGTTGTTTGCCCTAGCTGATGGTCCTTGTGAGAGATCTCTTAGGTTTTCCCAGTCCTTCTCATCATAGTACCCTTTTGATTCTACAAACTTGACATCCCTTGAGACCATCACCCTTTTTGAGTCTGGTAGGTAACACTTGTATCCCTTCTGCGTGTGGGAGTACCCAATGAACATGGCTTTGATACTCTTAGGATCAAGCTTGTTCCTCTGCTCACCTGGTATCAACACAAAACACACACACCCAAACACACGCAAATGGTCTATGGGAGGTTTAGTCTTGTTTAATACCTGAAATGGAGATATGTCTTTGAGGATTTTGGTTGGGATTCTGTTAATAAGGTAGCATGCTGACACCACAGCATCTCCCCAAAATCTCTTTGGGACATTGGTGTGAAACATCATGCTCCTTGCAACCTCCATAAGGTGTCTGTTCTTCCTCTCAGCCACTCCATTTTGTTGTGGTGTGTATGGACAGCTTGTTTGATGAATGATTCCATGTTTTGCTAAGTGTTGTTTGAAGGCATTGCAAGTGTATTCTCCCCCATTATCTGACCTAAAAATTTTGATCTTGGAATTGAAATGGTTAGTTACATTGTTTTGGAAGTTAATAAAAGCTTCTAAAACTCTATCTTTACTTTGAATCAGTGTGAGCCAAGTATATTTTGATTTCTCATCTATAAATGTCACAAAATATTTATGGTTTTCTCTAGAAACACAAGGAGCAGTCCAAACATCAGAATGCACTAGATCAAAGCAATTTTCATAAATAGTCATAGATGAAGGAAAGACAGATTTGTGATGTTTACCAAGTATACAGGCCTCACAGGTTTCATTTTGCAAAGATAAACTAGGTAACATCAATTTTAAAGCATGAGAATGAGGGTGGCCTAATCTAGCATGCCATAACACATCATTAGCTAAAACAGAAGCAGAATTAAAGGCATAAGTAGAATCTGATCCAGGTTTGGTATCTTCAAGAAAGTATAGTTCTCCCTTGCTTACACCTTTGCCCAGCATCTTACTGGTCTTAATATCCTGAAAGCACACATCATTAGGACTAAAAATAACATTGCAATTCAGATCATTAGTTGCTCTCTTAACAGATACAAGGTTAGAAGTAAATGTAGGCATATAGAAAGCTTGAGTTTCTTTGTTAAACAGGTTCAGATTGCCTATTCCTTCTATGGGAATTCTATCACCATTTGCAATCACAACACTTCCTAGGGCTGGTTTAATATCACTAATCAGTCTAGCATCCCTAATCATATGATGAGAAGCCCCTGAATCAATGATCAATGGCCTAGCAGTGTGAGATGTATTGTGAATAGAATTTAAAGCATTAATACTTTGGTTACCAGAGTTTGCATTGAGAGCCTTGATCAAGGCCTCAATGTCTGACTTGCGGATGTATGCATCCTCATGAGGTGGCTGAGACATGGCGTGAGAGGTGGAGGCACCATTGTGTGCAGTGGAGATCAAGGCTCTTCCATCATCTCCCATGCGCATATGCTCTTGTCCTCTTGCTTCATGGGCTCTAGTCTGGTTGTATTTGTTGGTTGAGGTTGGTCTGAGGTGAGGATGGAGGATCCAGCAGTTGGTTTTGGAGTGTCCTTGCTTCTTGCAATGCTCACAAGTCACTGACTTGTCTCCTCCTCCTCTTGGTTTGAAGTAAGCTTTGTTAGCTGATACACTTTCCAACTTTTCTGCCTTGTGTGCCATAGAGAGTCCTCCTTTTCCACCACCAAAGAGTCCATATGAGCCTATCTCCTTTTGAAGTTGAGCACATACATCATCATAGCTTGGAAGTACCTTGTCTCTCAATATGTGTTTCACCACATCAATGAAGCTTGGGCTGAGTGTGAGAAGTAGACCAAAGATTATATCTTCCTCACGCCTTACTTCCATAGTGGCAGGGTCATTGGTGATGGGTCTTAACATCTCCAGCTCAGACCACAGCTGACTATACTTCCCAAGGTTCTTGGTGAAGTCTCCATCCTCTTGCTGTAGGTTGTTGATGGCCCTCTTAACCTCAAAGATTCTGTTGAGGTTAGAAGTATTGCCATACACCCTGTGCAAGGTATCCCACAACTGTTTTGGAGAGTGCAGTGTGAGTAAGAGTCCATAAGGGGACCATCAAGAGAGCTTTGCATGATAGACAGCACCATGAGGTCTTCCTGATCCCATTTGCCTTCATCTACCACTACAACCTCCTTGCCATCTTCTCCTTGGGTGATTTTCTTTGGAGATGTGCTTGAAGTGATATGCTCCCAAAGGCCTCTTCCCCCAAGGGCTGTCCTTGTCAATCTAGACCAGGTAATGTAGTTTCCTGGTCCCTTGAGTGTGCAAGGAATGTGAACTGGTCTGTAGTTCTCCATCTTCTTCTTAGACGCCAAAGAGGGTTTTTAAAAATTTTCAGGCTGGAATACTAACAAATCACTCTGGAACTGAAAGAAATGACGTTTAGAATCAAGATAAACTCTCAAGAAAACGGAATAGAGACAGAACAGAGTGAGCACAACCAAGAAAAATTCAAAAGAACTCAAGAACCCAGGTTTATTATCCACTGGATAAAAGAAATCTGTAGAGATATTTGTGAATTTGAACCAGAGAATCAAGAGAGACTAAGGAATAGAGTAAGCTTGCGGAAGTAATTGAGGTAATCAGGAGCTTAATGCTCTGATACCATGAAAGAAAGTGAAGAACAATGAAGAACAGGATGAATAACATGAGAGAGAGAGAGAGAGATTAGGGTATTCGAGAGAAAGAGAGAAGTGAAGGAGGAAAATATTTTCCTTGATTTATTTCTGGTTGCATACAATTAAATTTAAAGACAGAGGAGAAAGAGAGAGGGAATCAACAGCACACTGGATAATAGATAGTATTCTGACTAGATAAAAAGTTGTATTCTGTCCCAACAGCTCTTTTGGCAGTAGATCTGGATTTGAATTCAAACTTGACTATGACAGCTGGTTAACTCAACCCCACTTGTCTTCCCAAGCTTCTTTAGGTTAATATAGGCGACTCTGCCTTCCTTATAATACCTTATACGTTTTTATAAGGTTACTTTATAAGTCTGTGCAGACAAGTGACTTTGAAACCATCCAGATGACTCCTTCTCCTTCTTCTCTTTACTTGTTAATGATCACACCTCCTTTTATTGCTTCTTGTCAATAATAGGAGTTATGATGAAGATGTTATTCCACTTTTAACCGAAGTGATTCCAATTTACCCTGTTTGGAGATTTGGCAATTTCTTCTTGATACAAATAAAACCAGAATGAATCAAGATGTAAGAAGCTTTATTTGGACTCAAAAATCAGTGGATAATCACCCAAAAGTTGAATCAATATCATAGGAGTTATGATGAAGATGTTATTCCACTTTTAACAGAAGGGATTCCAGTTTACCCTGTTTGGAGATTTGTCAATTTCTTCTTGATTCTAATCAAAACTGAAATAATCAAGATGTAAGAATCTTCATTTGGACTCATAAATAAGTTTAGAATCATCCTGAAGTTGAATCAAGATCATAGGAGTTATGATGAAGAAGTTATCCCACTTTTAACCGAAGTGATTCCAGTTTGCCCTTTTTGGAGATTTGGCAATTTCTTCTTGATACAAATAAAACCAGAATGAATCACGATGTAAGAATCTTGATTTGGACTCATAAATAAGTTTAGAATCACCCTGAATTTGAATCAAGATAATAGGAGTTATGATGAAGAAGTTAACCCACTTTTATCCGAAGTGACTCCAGTTTACCCTGTTTGGAGATTTGGCAATTTCTTCTTGATTCTAATCAAACCAGAATGAATCAAGGTGTAATAAGCTTTATTTGGACTCAAAAATCAGTGGATAATAATCCTGAAGTTGAATCAATATCATAGGAGTTATGATGAAGATGTTATTCACCTTTTAACCGAAGTGATTCTAGTTTATCCTGTTTGGAGATTTGGCAATTTCTTCTTGATTCTAATCAAACCAGAATAAATCAAGATGTAAGAATCTTGATTTGGACTCATAAATCAGTGTAGAATCATCCTGAAGTTGAATCAATATCATTGGACTTATGATGAAGAAGTGATCCCACTTTTAACCGAAGTGATTCCAGTTTGCCATGTTTGGACATTTGGCAATTTATTCTTGATACTAATAAAACCAGAATGAATCACGATGTAAGAAGATTGATTTGGACTCATAAATCAGTATGGAATCACCCTGAAGTTGAATCAAGATCATATGAGTTATGATGAAGAAGTTATCCCACTTTTAACCAAAGTGACTCCAGTTTACCCTGTTTAGAGATTTGGTAATTTCTTCTTGATTCTAATCAAAACAGCATGAATCAAGATGTAAGAAGCTTTATTTGGAATAATAAATCAGTTTAGAATCATCCTGAAGTTGAATCAATATCATTGGACTTATGATGAAGAAGTTATCCCACTTTTAACCTAAGTGATCCCAGTTTACCCTGTTTGGAGATTTGACAATTTATTCTTGATACTAATAAAACCAGAATGAATCACGATGTAGGAAGTGTGATTTGGACTCATTAATCAGTGTAGAATCACCCAGTAGTTGAATCAAGATCATAGGAGTTATGATGAAGAAATTATCCCACTTTTAACCGAAGTGATTCCAGTTTACCCTTTTTTGGAGAATTGTCAATTTCTTCTTGATACAAATAAAACCAGAATGAATCACGATGTAAGAAGCTTGATTTGGACTCATAAATCAGTTTATAATCACCCTGAATTTGAATCAAGATCATAGGAGTTATGATGAAGAAGTTATCCCACTTTTAACCGAAGTGACTCCAGTTTACCATGTTTGGAGATTTAGCAATTTCTTCTTGATTCTAATCAAATCAGAATGAATCAAGATGAAAGAAGCTTGATTTGGACTCATAAATCAGCTTAGAATAATCTTGAAGTTGAATCAATATCATTGGAGTTATGATGAAGAAGTTATCCCACTTTTAACCGAAGTGATTCCAGTTTGCCCTTTTTGGAGATTTGGCAATTTCTTCTTGATACAAATAAAACCAGAATGAATCACGACGTAAGAATCTTGATTTGAACTCATAAATAAGTTTAGAATCACCCTGAATTTGAATCAAGATCATAGGAGTTATGATGAAGAAGTTAACCCACTTTTATCCGAACTGACTCCAGTTTACCCTGTTTGGAGATTTGGCAATTTCTTCTTGATTCTAATCAAACCAGAATGAATCAAGGTGTAATAAGCTTTATTTGGACTCAAAAATCAGTGGATAATAATCCTGAAGTTGAATCAATATCATAGGAGTTATGATGAAGATGTTATTCACCTTTTAACCGAAGTGATTCTAGTTTATCCTGTTTGGAGATTTGGCAATTTCTTCTTGATTCTAATCAAACCAGAATAAATCAAGATGTAAGAATCTTGATTTGGACTCATAAATCAGTGTAGAATCATCCTGAAGTTGACTCAATATCATTGGAGTTATGATGAAGAAGTTATCCCACTTTTAACCGAAGTGATTGCAGTTTGCCCTATTTGGAGATTTGGTAATTTCTTCTTAATTCTAATCAAAACCAGAATGAGTCAAGATGTAAGAAGATTGATTTGGACTCATAAATCGGTGTAGAATCATCCTGAATTTGAATCAATATCATTGGAGTTATGGTAAGGATCTTATTCCAGTTTTAACCGAAGTGATTCCAGTTTACCCTGATTGGAGATTTGACAATTTCTTCTTGATTCTAATCAAACCAAAATAAATCAAAATGTAAGAATCTTGATTTGGACTCATAAATCAGTGTAGAATCATCCTGAAGTTGAATCAATATCATTGGACTTATGATGAAGAAGTGATCCCACTTTTAACCGAAGTGATTCCAGTTTGCCATGTTTGGACATTTGGCAATTTATTCTTGATACTAATAAAACCAGAATGAATCACGATGTAAGAAGATTGATTTGGACTCATAAATCAGTATGGAATCACCCTGAAGTTGAATCAAGATCATATGAGTTATGATGAAGAAGTTATCCAACTTTTAACCAAAGTGACTCCAGTTTACCCTGTTTAGAGATTTGGTAATTTCTTCTTGATTCTAATCAAAACAGCATGAATCAAGATGTTAGAAGATTTATTTGGACTAATAAATCAGTGTAGAATCATCCTGAAGTTGAATCAATATCATTGGACTTATGATGAAGAAGTTATCCCACTTTTAACCTAAGTGATCCCAGTTTACCCTGTTTGGAGATTTGACAATTTATTCTTGATACTAATAAAACCAGAATGAATCACGATGTAGGAAGCGTGATTTGGAGTCATTAATCAGTGTATAATCACCCTGTAGTTGAATCAAGATCATAGGAGTTATGATGAAGAAGTTATCCCACTTTAAACCGAAGTGATTCCAGTTTACCCTTTTTTGGAGAATTGTCAATTTCTTCTTGATACAAATAAAACCAGAATGAATCACGATGTAAGAAGCTTGATTTGGACTCATAAATCAGTTTATAATCACCCTGAATTTGAATCAAGATCATAGGAGTTATGATGAAGAAGTTATCCCACTTTTAACCGAAGTGACTCCAGTTTACCATGTTTGGAGATTTAGCAATTTCTTCTTGATTCTAATCAAATCAGAATGAATCAAGATGAAAGAAGCTTGATTTGGACTCATAAATCAGCTTAGAATAATCCTTAAGTTGAATCAATATCATTGGAGTTATGATGAAGAAGTTGTCCCACTTTTAACCGAAGTGATTCCAGTTTGCCCTATTTGGAGATTTGGCAATTTCTTCTTAATTCTAATCAAAACCAGAATAAATCAAGATGTAAGAATCTTGATTTGGACTCATAAATCAGTTTAGAATCATCCTGAAGTTGAATCAATATCATTGGACTTATGATGAAGAAGTTGTCCCACTTTTAACCGAAGTGATCCCAGTTTACCCTGTTTGGAGATTTGCCAATTTATTCTTGATACTAATAAAACCAGAATGAATCACGATGTAAGAATCTTGATTTGGACTCATTAATCAGTGTAGAATCACCCTGGAGTTGAATCAAGATCATAGGAGTTATGATGAAGAAGTTAACCCACTTTTATCCGAAGTGACTCCAGTTTACCGTGTTTGGAGATTTGGCAGTTTCTTCTTGATTCAAATCAAACCAGAATAAATCAAGATGTAAGAAGCTTTATTTGGACTCATAAATCAGTGGATAATCATCCTGAAGTTGAATCAATATCATAGGAGTTGATGAAGATGTTATTCCACTTTTAAACGAAGTGATTCCAATTTACCCTGTTTGGAGATTTGGCAATTTCTTCTTGATACAAATAAAACCAGAATGAATCAAGATGTAAGAAGCTTTATTTGGACTCAAAAATCAGTGGATAATCACCCAAAAGTTGAATCAATATTATTGGACTTATGATGAAGAAGTTATCCCACTTTTAACCGAAGTGATTCCAGTGTGCTCTGTTTGGAGATTTGACAATTTCTTCTTGATACAAATAAAACCAGAATGAATCACGATGTAAGAATCTTGATTTGGACTCATAAATCAGTTTAGAATCACCCTGAAGTTGAATCAATATCATAGGAGTTGTGATGAAGAAGTTATCCTACTTTTAACCAAAGTGATTCCAGTTTACCCTATTTGGAGATTTGGCAATTTCTTCTTGGTTCTAATCAAACCAGAATGAATCAATATGTAAGAAGCGCTATTTGGAGTCATAAATAAGTGGAGAATCATCCTGAATTTGAATCAATATCATTGGAGTTATGATGAAGAAGTTATCCCACTTTTAACCGAAGTGATTCCAGTTTGCCCTATTTGGAGATAGGGGAATTTCTTCTTGATACTAATCAAACCAGAATAAATCAAGATGTAAGAATCTTGATTTGGACTCATAAATCAGTGTAGAATCATCCTGAAGTTGAATCAATATCATTGGACTTATGATGAGGAAGTTATCCCACTTTTAACTGAAGTGATTCCAGTTTTCCATGTTTGGAGATTTGGCAATTTATTCTTAATACTAATAAAACCAGAATGAACCACGATTTACGAAGCTTGATTTGGACTCATAAATCAGTTTATAATCACCCTGAAGTTGAATCAAGTTCATAGGAGTTATGATGAAGAAGTTATCCCACTTTTAACCGAAGTGATTCCAGTTTATCCTGTTTGGAGAATTGGCAATTTCTTCTTGATACAAATAACACCAGAATGAATCACGACGTAAGATTCTTGATTTGGACTCATGAATCAGTTTAGAATCAACCTGAATTTGAATCAAAATCATAGGAGTTATGATGAAGAAGTTAACCCACTTTTATCCGAAATGACTCCAGTTTACCCTGTTTGGAGATTTGGCAGTTTCTTCTTGATTCTAATCAAACCAGAATGAATCAAGATGTAAGAAGCTTTATTTAGACTCAAAAATCAGTGGATCATCCTGAAGTTGAATCAATATCATTGAGTTATGATAAAGAAGTTATCCCACTTTTAACCGAAGTGATTCCAGTTTGCCCTATTTGGAGATTTGGCAATTTCTTCTTGATACTAATAAAACAAGAATGAACCACGATTTAAGAAGCTTGATTTGGACTCATAAATCAGTTTATAATCACCTTGAAGTTGAATTAATATCATAGGAGTTATGATGAAGAAATTATCCCACTTTTAACCGAAGTGACTCTAATTTACCCTGTTTGGAGATTTGGCAATTTCTTCTTGATTCTAATCAAACCAGAATGAATCAAAATGTAAGAAGCTTTATTTGGACTCATAAATAAGTGGATAATCATCCTGAAGTTGAATCAATATCATTGGACTTATGATGAAGAAGTTATCCCACTTTTAACATAAGTGACCCGGTTTATCCTTTTTGGAGATATGACAATTTATTCTTGATACTAATAAAACCAGAATGAATCAAGAGGTAAGAATATTGATTTAGACTCATAAGTCAGTGTAGAATCATCCTGAAGTTGAATCAATATCATTGGACTTATGATGAAGAAGTTATCCCACTTTTAACCTAAGTGACCCGGTTTATCCTGTTTGGAGATTTGGCAATTTATTCTTGATACTAATAAAACCAGGATGAATCACGATGTAGGAAGTGTGATTTGGACTCATTAATCAGTGTAGAATCACCCTGTAGTTGAACCAAGATCATAGGAGTTATGATGAAGAAGTTATCCCACTTTTAACCGAAGTTATTCCAGTTTACTATGTTTGGTGAATTGGCAATTTCTTCTTGATACAAATAAAACCAGAATGAATCACGATGTAAGAAGCTTTATTTGGACTCATAAATCAGTTTAAAATCACCCTGAAGTTGAATCAAGATCATAGGAGTTATGATGAAGAAGTTAACCCACTTTTATCCGAAGTGACTCCAGTTTATCCTGTTTGGAGATTTGGCAGTTTCTTCTTGATTCTAATCAAACCAGAATGAATCAAGATGTAAGAAGCTTTATTTGGACTCATAAATCAGTGGATAATCATCCTGAAGTTGAATCAATATCATAGGAGTTATGATAAAGATGTTATTCACCTTTTAACCGAAGTTATTCCAGTTTACCTTGTTTGGAGATTTGGCAATTTCTTCTTGATTCTAATCAAACCAGAATAAATCAAGATGTAAGAATCTTTATTTGGACTCATAAATCATTGTAGAATCATCCTGAAGTTGAATCAATATCTTTGGACTTATGATGAAGAAGTTATCCCACTTTTAACCGAAGTGATTCCAGTTTGCCATGTTTGGAGATTTGGCAATTTATTTTTGCTACTAATAAAACCAGAATGAATCACGATGTAAGAAGCTTTATTTGGACTCATAAATAAGTGTATAATCATCCTGAAGTTGAATCAATATCATTGGACTTATGATGAGGAAGTTATCCCACTTTTAACCGAAGTGATTCCAGTTTTCGATGTTTGGAGATTTGGCAATTTATTCTTGATACAAATAAAACCAGAATAAATCAAGATGTAAGAATCTTGATTTGGACTCATAATTCAGTGTAGAATCATCCTGAAGTTGAATCAATATCATTGGACTTATGATGAGGAAGTTATCCCACTTTTAACCGACGTGATTCAAGTTTTCCATGTTTGGAGATTTGGCAATTTATTCTTGAGACTAATAAAACCAGAATGAACCACGATATAAGAAGCTTGACTTGGACTCATAAATCAGTTTATAATCACCCTGAAGTTGAATCAAGATCATAGGAGTTATGATGAAAAAGTTATCCCACTTTTAACCGAAGTGATTCCAGTTTATCCTGTTTGGAGAATTGACAATTTCTTCTTGATACAAATAAAACCAGAATGAATCTGATGTGATCATGGACCAGTGCAACAAGGAAGAGAATGTAACTAGGAATGCAACCATGGATCAATCAGCTAGTGAAGATGTCTTAACCATTTCAGAAGGTCCCATGACTCGTTCTAGAACTAAGAAAATAAATGGAGCCATTGGAGGATTACTTAGACTCGTATGGAAACAAGAAGAAGGTCTTGGACAAAGCTTGATGATCCGAGATACCTTGATCACCATTCAAGCTATCTCCTCATCTAGCTGAGTTAGTACTTAGGCAAGTACTTGTGTGTGCTCTTTTCCTTGCTCTTGGTTTTGTCCCAAAGAGGTTTTCCGGAGGAAGGTTTTTAACGAGGCCACAAGCTACTTCACACATCACCTAGGTGCTAATATCGGTCCAAGCCTAAGGAGACTACTCTATCTATTTATCTTATGTTAAGTTTTAGTCTATAGTCTTTTATGATATGTTATTTCTGGAAACCTAAGGCATATTCCTTGGTTTCTCTATTTAAACACTTGTAAACACTCATTCTTAATCAAGCAGTCTTTTATCAAAAACCTTTTGTCTACTCTTTCTCTCTTCTTTGTCGAGTGTGAGAGCTTTCTGGTGAGTCATATCCGGCGTCTAAGGGTTCTAGTTTGGTGTGTCATATCTGATCTGGATCCTAGGAGTATCAAGGAGTCCATCCGCATCTCTTTGTGTCACCAATCAATCCACATACCTTGATAAACTTGAGTCTCTGATTCGTTTAGGCAAGGATCTATCCCATCTGATCCAGAGAAACATCCTAGGATCATATTAAGTGGTATCAGAGCAACTCTGGATAGGGAATTTCACGATCTCTCTTTGGTTTTCAAGTCAAACTTTTTGACTTCTCATAAAACCGATTGAACGATCTGTGTTTTGTTGTTGTTTTTCATAGAATCTAATCATATTTTCGTTTGATATTGATCCATCTGTGTTGAATCCTGATAGATCTAAAAGTTCTTACCATATTTGGATTCATAATAAACCGATCCGTGTGAAAGAAGTAATCGAATCGTTTGAAAGGAGGAAAAGCCAGCCTACACTAAGGAGAGCAAACCATATCCTAAAAAGGAAGCAAAGCCAACTGCGGTGTTTGGGAAGGTTAAAGGAAAGGCCGTGGCTACCAGTTCAAGAGCTAGAGACGTCAAGTGCTTCAAATGCCAAGGAAGAGGGCACTATGCCAATGAATGCACCAACAAACGGATCATAATTCTGCTTGAGAATGGAGAATATGAGTCTGAAGATGACAAAACAGAATATGATCACGAGCAGTCAGAGGAAGAATATGAAGAAGAACCAGTGAGAGGGAGACTGATGGTAGCTAGAAGGCTTTTGAATCTACAAACAAAGACTGAGGAACTTGAGCAACGAGAAAATCTGTTCTATACCCGGTGTATGGTGCAAGGAAAGGTTTGTAGCCTCATTGTAGATGGAGGAAGCTGTGTCAATGTTGCTAGTGAGACAATGGTAAAGAAGTTGGGATTGAAGGTTCAAAGGCATCCAAAACCTTACCGGCTACAATGACTTAATGAAGAAGGTGAAATGAAGGTATCAAGTCAAGTGGTGGTACCTCTTGCTATTGGGCGATATGAGGATGAAATCTTGTGTGATGTGTTGCCAATGGAAGCTAGTCACATCCTCCTGGGAAGGCCTTAGCAATCAGATAGACACGTGATACATGATGGCTATACCAACAAGCACTCATTCGAGTTCAAGGGAAAGAAACCTGTGTTGATACCCTTAACTCCTAAGGATGTGCAACAAGATCAACTTCAGCTTCAAAAGAAGAAAGAGATCGACCTTAAACCTGATCAAAGCAAGCAGCATAATTTTTATGACAAACAGGGAGACATCAAAAGAACTCTTTACTCTCATCATTCGTTTATAATGCTTGTTTATAAGGAAACTCTTCTAACCATAACTGATTTAGCACCGGATTATCCGAGTGAACTTGTTTCTCTATTACAGGAGTATGAAGATGTGTTTCCAGATGATCAACCTATTGGTTTACCACCTATACGTGGGATTGAGCACCAAATAGACTTTGTTCCTGGATCAACACTTCCAAACCGTCCAGCATATAGAACTAATCCTGTGGAGACCAAGGAATTGCAAAGACAAGTTGAGGAGCTGATGGAAAAGGGGCATATCCGAGAGAGTTTTGAGTCCATTTGCTGTTCCGGTTCTTCTTGTCCCTAAGAAGGATGGTAGCTTGGCGCATGTGTGTTGATTGTAGAGCAATCAACAACATAACAGTGAAGTATCGCCATCCTATTCCTAGACTAGATGATATGCTTGATGAATTGCATGGTTCTTGCATCTTTTCTAAAATAGACTTGAAGAGTGGTTATCACCAAATTAGAATGAAAGAAGGTGATGAGTGGAAAACTGCATTCAAAACTAAACATGGGTTGTATGAATGGTTAGTTATGCCATTCGGATTAACAAATGCACCTAGTACATTCATGAGGTTGATGAATCATGTGCTTAGATCATTCATAGGCATCTTTGTTGTAGTATACTTTGATGACATTCTAGTCTACAACAAGAACATTACTGATCATATAGAGCATCTTAGATCAGTTCTTGATGTGTTGAGAGGAGAAAAACTTTATGCAAACTTGAAGAAATGCACTTTTTGTACGGATAACTTGGTCTTTCTAGGCTTTGTTGTGAGTGCAGATGGTGTAAAGGATGATCAAGAGAAGGTGAGAGCAATTCAAGAATGGCCAAGTCCTAAGACAGTAGGGGAAGTAAGGAGCTTTCATGGACTTGCTGGTTTCTATAGACGCTTTGTGAAGGACTTCAGCACTATTGCAGCCCCTCTAACTGAAGTAATCAAGAAGGATGTGGGATTCAAGTGGGGAGAAGCACAAGAAACTGCTTTCCAGACCCTTAAAGAGAAGCTTACTCAATCTCCTCTTCTTATACTTCCTGACTTCTCTAAAACATTTGAAATCGAATGTGATGCTTCAGGAATTTGTATTGGTGCTGTATTGATGCAGGATAGGAGAGAGTGAGAAGCTTGGAGGAGCTACTCTCAACTATGCTACTTATGATAAGGAGCTATACGCTTTGGTGAGGGCTTTACAAACATGGCAACACTACCTATGGCCTAAGGAGTTTGTCATACAAACTAATCATGAGTCCCTCAAGTACCTAAAAGGACATAGTAAGCTTAGCAAGAGACACGCAAGATGGGTTGAGTTTATTGAGACATTTCCCTATGTCATCAAATACAAACAAGGTAAAGAAAACATAGTTGCTGATGCACTATCCCGAAGGTATGTTCTCTTGACCACTCTAGATGCCAAGCTACTATGTTTTGAACAAATCAAAGGTATGTATGAGGATGATCCTGACTTCAAAGAAGTTTATAAATCTTGTGAGAAACTTGCTACGGGTCATTACTTTAGGCATGATGGATTCTTATTCTATGATAATCGCCTTTGTGTACCTAATTGTTCTTTGAGAGACTTGTTTGTCAGGGAATCCCATGGAGGAAGTCTAATGGGACATTTTGGAATTGCCAAAACTCTTAAGGTCTTGCAGGATCACTTCTTTTGGCCACACATGAAAAGAGATGTTGAGAGAGTCTGTGGAAGGTGTACAACGTGCAAGCAAGCTAAATCTAAGGTCCAGTCCCATGGTTTGTACACTCCCTTACCCATTCCTTATCATCCCTGGAATGATATCTCTATGGACTTCATTGTAGGACTGCCTAGAACTTGAACTGGAAAGGATTCTATCTTTGTTGTGGTAGATAGATTTTCTAAGATGGCACATTTCATAGCTTGTCACAAAACTGATGATGCATTACATGTTGCTAACTTGTTCTTTAAGGAGATAGTACGTTTGCATGGCATGCCTAGAACTATTGTATCAGATAGAGATGCTAAGTTCTTGAGTTACTTCTGGAAGATCCTTTGGTCTAAACTAGGCACAAAACTGTTGTTCTCTACTACTTGTCATCCGCAAACTGATGGGCAAACTGAGGTAGTCAATAGGACATTAGGAACTCTCTTGCGTGCATTCATCAAAAAGAACTTGAAATCATGGGAAGACTATTTGCCTCATTGTGAATTTGCATATAACCATTCAGTCCATTCTGCTTCTAAGTTCTCCCCTTTTGAAATTGTTTATGGGTTCAATCCCACCTCTCCTTTGGATCTAATGCCTTTACCTGAGTGTGGAAGAGTTAGTATTGATGGCAAGAAGAAAGCAGAGATGGTGCAACAAATCCATGAACAAGCAAGGCACAATATTGAGGAAAAGACCAAGCAGTATGTCAAACAAGCAAACAAAGGGAGGCGTGAGATGGTCTTTGAAGTAGGTGACAAAGTGTGGATTCACCTTAGAAAGGAGAGATTTCCAAATGAAAGGAAATCCAAACTGATGTCAAGGATAGATGGTCCATTTGAGATCATTAAGAAGATCACCAACAATGCATACAAGCTGGACCTCCAAGGTAAGTATGATGTATCTAATAGCTTCAATGTTACTGATTTGGTTCCTTTTGTGGCAGATGAACCAGATTTGAGGACAAATCCTTTTCAAGTGGGAGAGGATGATGTGATCATGGACCAGTGCAACAAGGAAGAGGATGCAACCATGGATCAACCAGCTAGTGAAGATGCCTTAGCCATTCCAGAAGGTCCCATGACTCGTTCTAGAACTAAGAAACTAAATGGAGCCATTGGAGGATTGCTTAGACTAGTGTGGAAACAAGAAGAAGGTCTTGGACAAAGCTTGATGATCCGAGATACCTTGATCACCATTCAAGCTATCTCCTCATCTAGCTGAGTTAGTACTTAGGCAAGTACTTGTGTGTGCTCTTTTCCTTGCTCTTGGTTTTGTCCCAAGGAGGTTTTCCGGAGGAAGGTTTTTAACGAGGCCACAAGCTACTTAACACATCACCTAGGTGCTAATATCGGTCCAAGCCTAAGGAGACTACTCTATCTATTTATCTTATGTTATGTTTTAGACTATAGTTTCTATGTTATGTTATTTCAAGAAACCTAAGGCATATTCCTTGGTTTCTCTATTTAAACGCTTGTAAACTCTCATTCTGAATCAAGCAGTCTTTTATCAAAAACATTTTGTCTACTCTTTCTCTCTTCTTTGTCGAGTGTGAGAGCTTGCTGGTGAGTCATATCCGGCGTCTAAGGGTTCTAGTTTGGTGTGTCATATCTGATCTAGATCCTAGGAGTATCAAGGAGTCCATCCACATCTCTTTGTGTCACCAATCGATCCACATACCTTGATAAGCTTGAGTCTCTGATTCGTTTAGGCAAGGATCTATCCCATCTGATCCAGAGCAACATCCTAGGATCATATTATATCATCTCCAAAAGACTGAGCTGTCTGGACCATCTTCATCTCTTTGCATGATCAGTACATCTACTGGGGTTGATAGCACTCTATGGCATGCTAGACTGGGACATCCTCATACTAGAGCCTTAAACCTGATGCTTCCTGGTGTAGTGTTCAAGAATGATGATTGTGAAGCTTGCATATTGGGGAAGCATTGTAGGACAGTATTTCCAAGTTCTAGCACTATCTATGAGAGATGTTTTGACCTGGTTCACTCTGATGTGTGGACTGCGCCTTGTGTGTCCAGAGAGAACCACAAATACTTTGTCACCTTCATAGATGAGAAGTCAAAGTACACTTGGGTGACATTGATTCAGTCCAAGGACAGGGTGTGCGAAGCTTTCAAAAATTTCCAGACCCATGTCTCCAACCATTTCAATGCCGAGGTGAAAATTCTCAGGTCAGATAATGGTGGAGAGTACACAAGTCATGCATTGAAGCAATACCTTGCTCAACATGGGATTATTCACCAGACAAGTTGCCCTTACACTCCTCAACATAATGGAGTTGCTGAGAGGAAGAACATGCACTTGATGGAAGTAGCAAGATCAATGATGTTTCACACCAATGTTCCAAAACGATTCTGGAGTGATGCTGTGATGTCTGCTAGTTATCTGATCAATAGGACTCCAACTAAAGTCCTCAACGACATGTCTCCATTTGAGGTCCTAATCAAGATCAAGACACCTTTGGACCACTTGCGTGTGTTTGGGTACCTCTGTTTTGTGTTGATACGAGGGGAGCAGAGGAACAAGCTTGATGCTAAAAGCTCAAAAGCTATGTTCATTGGCTACTCTCTAATTCAAAAGGGTTATAAGTGCTATGATCCAGTGTCAAGAAGGGTTTTAATATCAAGAGATGTGAACTTTGTGGAGACAGAGGGATACTATGAGGATAAAAGTTAAGATGATTTGAAGGATTTAACTCAAGCATCAGAGAAAGCCACAAACCTCAGGATCATAATGGAGAGTCTTGGTATTGACATGCCTCGTGTAAATCAGGAAACAAGAACGAATTCTCCTGAAGCTGCACCTGGTCCAGAAGCTGTAGTTGATGAAGATGGAGTTGATGAAGCTATCCATCCTGATCCTGAAGGGGGGGGGGAATCAACAAGAAACTCATGATCAGGATGAAAGGCAACAAACACAACAAGAACCAGTGAATCAGAATGATGAAACAGAATCTGATAAGGAAGAAGAACCTGAAGTAGTTCAGCCTCTTAGGAGAAGCACAAGGCTGAGAAAGGATCCTTAAAATTGGATAAACACAAGGGTTTACGTCAACTCTCATGCAGTAGCTCATCCTATTCGAGCAGTGTGCTCTTTAGCTCAGTATCCTCAAGAACATCAGGTGTTCATTGGTGAATTGGATCAGGAGTATATCCCAAGGTCATATGAAGAAGCTATGGAGCATGGAGAGTGGAGAGAGTCTGTTGGTAATGAGGCTAATGCAATGATAGTCAATGATACTTGGTATGAAGTTGAGCTTCCCAAAGGCAAGAAGGCAGTAACAAGCAGATGGATTTTCACAATCAAGTACCTAGCTAATGGAAAGGTGGAGAGGCGCCAAGACAAGGCTATTGAGATGAAGAACCAAAGAGAAATAAAAGAGAAAATGAGAAGAAGTTCTTTGGATACTTGAGGTGGAAGTTAGTTTGCACAGTCTTGCTCTACAAGCTATCTACCTTGACCTAACTTGCCTTGGGAGGAAAGGTAAGGAGATATTTCGTGTACACTGACCAGAAGAGGGCAAGGAGACCTTTGGAGCATTGTTTGATCAATTTGAATTCAAATGGAGAGAGTCACATGTCTCTCTTAAGGAATAGAGTTGTTCATGACCTGTCACTAACCATGTGGTCCAGAGTCCTTATTTTATTGTTTCCTTTTGTTTCTTGTATGTCTATATAATGTAACATCTCAGAATGAATGCAAGCAAGGAGAATAATCTCCCTTCTCTCTCTAATCTCTCATTTTTGTCACTCTCTCTCCTCTCTCTCTCTATACTGTCCAGAATCAAGCTCTCTTGTTCTTACTCTATTCTTCATTGTTCTTAAACACAAATCTTACTAAACTCAATCATTCTCTTCTATTATCCTCCTATTATCACATTTCTAACATGGTATCAGAGCTCTAAGCTCTTGAGATCTCTCTTTCTTACTTAATTCCGCAAATACAAACTCTGTTTTTTTTTTACTCTGTTTTCTCACTCTGCTTTCTTTACTCTGTTTTCACTCTGTTATTTTTGAAACTTTCATTCTCTACTACTTTCATAAACTCTGGTTTAGTCTGAGCTCCTAAACTCATTCTCTATTACTGTGTTCTTCAAATTTCTGGATTCTTTATCTTTATCCATTGGTCCATAGCTTTGTCCAGTGGATAAAAGAAAACCATACATGGAATTGAAGTCAAGAAGTCTTATTCCAGTAACCCTTGAGGGTTCTAACTATCTTCTGTGGTCAAGAGTGTCCAGAGTTACCTTGGGGAGTCATGGAGTTTGGGATAGCCATATCATAAAGGCTGAAACTTCAAAGAGGATGGCTCAAGAAGATAACCAGGCAAGTGGCCTGAAGAATGAAGACAAGTGGGTTCAAGAGGACCAGCAAGCACTTTATATCTTTCACAACTCTCTTTCAGAATCTATCTTGGAAGTTTATTCATATTGTGAAACTGCCAAGAGCCTATGGGAGAGTCTTAAAATTGTTTATGGGAATCTCTCAAACCTGAGCCGGGTATTTGAAGTCAAGAGGATCATCAACAACTTGAGCCAGGAAGAAGTAGAGTTTAACCAGTACTTTAGCAACTTCAGAAGCTTATGGGCAGAGATGGATATGCTTAGACCTTTCTTAGTGGATCCAGATATCATAAGGGAAAGATGTGAACAAGACAAGGTCTTCAGTGTTGACATGAAGGAATAATAGGGTTAAGGCAATGAGGAACAAGAGAGAGAGGCAAATTCAAGTTAACTTAGGATGCAAGCTTGTTCGTACAACTTGACCTACAAGTCAGTCCGTACAGCTTGCCCTAAGAGTGTCTTGGAAGGCAAGAAAAGGAATGGGACGAATTTAAATATCTTCTCTGGTCTCCCTAACCTCTGGAATAATATAAACAAGTGTAGACAACTTGCTGGAGCTGTTGGAGCTTTGTGACAAACCAAAGTCACATGATCTGCCAAGGAAGAAAGAAACAAAGAAGCTGTCCCTTTCTGTCCAGCTGAGTGGTCCATGCACGTCCAGAGCATCTTCAGAAGACCAGAGCATCTTCAGAAGGCAAGAGCATCTACAGAAGGCCAGAGCATCTTCAGAAGACCAATTGTTTATTCATTCTTATTGTCGGGCTTACTCTATTTAAAGTATCCTGCCTGTGTAACCTAAATCAAGCAAGGAAAACACTTTACTCTCTCTCTCTATACTTCTGTCCACGAAATCAAGCTCTCCTCTCTCATGTTCTTCAGTTTGTTCATCATGTTCTTCCAAAAATCTCTCTGAATCTCTAAAACTTATATGGTATCAGAGCCAAATAAGCTCCTGAAACCTATTCTCTTCACTATTCTCTCTTCTATTCCGCTTATCTCTTTCATTACTCTGATTATTTTCGAAAATACTTCTCTTTTTCCCTCTGTTCTTGAGCTGTTCTTGTTGTTCTTGAGCTGTTCTTGCTGTTTCTGATGGAAAACTCAAAAATGGTTGTGATTCCAGTTACTCTTAAGGGAGCTAACTATCTACTGTGGTCAAGGCTTGCCAAGACTGCTCTTGGAGGCAGAGGACTCTGGGAACATGTTGTTGAAGGCAAGACCTCAAAGAAGACCATCCTAGGAGAGGATGGCAAAGAAGTGGTGGTTGTTGCTGATAAAGATGGAAAGAGGGGTCAGGAGGACCTAATGGTGCTATCTATCATTCAGAACAGCCTTGAAGCCTCAATCTTGGAAGCTTACTCCTACTGTGAAACTTCCAAAGAGCTGTGGAACACTCTCCAGAAGGTATATGGCAACATATCCAACATAAGTAGAGTGTTTGAGGTCAAGAAAGCCATCAACAATCTCAGTCAAGAGGACACTGACTTCTCTAAGCATTTTGGGAAGTTCAGATCATTGTGGGCAGAGCTGGAGATGTTGAGACCAGCTACTGTGGACCCTGATGTGCTCAACGAGAGGAAAGAACAAGACAAGGTCTTTGGTTTGCTGTTCACTCTCAATCCTGGTTATAATGACCTAATCAAGCACATCCTAAGGAGTGAGAAGCTTCCATCCCTTGAAGAGGTGTGTGCCCAGATTCAAAAGGAACAAGGCTCAGTAGGTCTCTTTGGAAGCAAAGGCGACTTGGTATTAGCAAACCAAGCTGAAGGAGTTGCAAACAAAGGTTACTTTAAGGCTGAAGACAAGAAGGTGTGGATTTGTGACCATTGCAAGAAGAAGGGTCATGGAAAGGACAAGTGCTGGCTCCTCCATCCTCACCTCAAACCTCAGAAGTTCAGGACCCCTTACAATGATGGAAGAGCCAACTTCTCTGGTGATATGGGTGAACCATCTACTCCAGGAGTCATGCGCCCCTCCAATGGACCTTGAACTGGTGAGGGAAAGGCCTTAGCATCCAGTAACTGCTCAACCTTGAGGACCACTCAAGATGAAGCCATCAAGCGATGTGACATTGAGGCTCTCATCAAGATTCTCAAGGACAACTCTGGTAACACACTTGGTACCTCTTTACATGCTTCACATAGTGGTATCTCCTTGAATGCTTTAGCTGGTTCTAGATTGACAAAACCCTTAGTTATAGATTCAGGAGCTAGTCACCAAATGATTAGTGATATAAACTTGATTAAAAACATTGTTCCTGCCTGAGGAAATGTCATGATAGCCAATGGAGAAAGAGTACCAATTAAAGGGATAGGTGATCATAGGTTATTTGAAAAAGATTCTAAAGCTTTTTACATGCCTAGTTTCACATCCAACCTGTTATCAGTTAAGAGAGCAACCAATGACTTAAATTGCAAGGTTACCTTCAATCCTAATGATACTTTCAGGATATTGAAACTAGTAGGTTGCTTGGCAAAGGTTTGACCAAGGGAGACTTGTACTTGCTTGAAGACACCAAACTTGCATCCGACTTATCTTATGCTTTAAATTCAAGTTTTAATTTACCTAAAGATGTAATGTGGCATGCTAGATTAGGACATCCCCATTCTCGTGCCTTAAAAATCATGCTGCCTAGTATTTCCTTTAAGAGTGATTGTGAGGCTTGTATCTTAGGCAAGCATTGCAAAAATGTATTCCCTAGATCAAGTACTATTTATGAAAATTGCTTTGACCTCATTCACTCTGATGTTTGGACTGCTCCATGTGCATCTAGAGAACATCATAGATACTTTGTGACATTCATAGATGAGAAGTCTAAATACACATGGATCACACTGTTGCAATCTAAAGATAGGGTCTTAGAAGCTTTTATAAATTTTGAGAGCTATGTATCTAACCATTTCAATGTCAAGATAAAATTTTTAGATCAGATAATGGAGGGGAATACACAAGCAAATCATTTAAACAACACTTAGCAAAGCATGGGGTGATCCATCAAACAAGCTGCCCATACACACCTCAACAGAATGGTGTAGCTGAAAGAAAGGATAGACATCTAATGGAGGTGGCCAGGAGCATGATGTTCCATACCAGTGTGCCCAAAAGGTTTTGGGGAGATGCAGTTTTGACAGCCTGTTATTTGATTAACCGGATTCCCACCAGAGTCCTACAAGATCACTCTCCTTTTGAGGTACTCAAGAAAACCAGACCCTCTATAGATCATATGCGTGTGTTTGGGTGTCTTTGTTTTGTTTTGGTACCAGGAGAGCAAAGGAACAAGCTAGAGGCTAAGAGTACAAGGGCAATGTTCATTGGGTACTCTCCAAACCAAAAGGGTTACAAGTGCTATGCACCAGAGACTAGGAGAGTTATGGTGTCTAGGGATGTGAAGTTTTTAGAATCCAGAGGTTATTATGATGACAAGAGTTGGGATGACCTGGAAAATCTATCTCATTCAGCCTCTGATAGAGCAAGCAATCTTAGGCGTGTGATGGAAAGTCTTGGGGTAAGTATGCCTGAAGCAAGGGTGGAGACTGAACCAGAGGGCACCAGGAGGGACTCAACACCATCTACTGAAGCTGCGTCAAATACTGATGAGATTGAGGTTCCTCACCTTGACCATGAGGGGGGAAATAACAATCAAGCTGAGCCACAACAGGATACATCAGCAACAACTCATGATCAAGCTGAGCAACAAGAACAAGAGGGTTCAGTGCTAAATGAAAATAAGTCTTCAGATGATGATGAGGAAGCACCACATGAAGAAGCACAACCACAACTAAGGAGGAGTACCAGAATTAGACAACCAGCTTCTAACTGGATTAACACAAGGGTGTACTTCAATTCCCAAGCAGTAGCACATCCTATACAAGTTGTGTGCTCTTTAGCTCAGTACCCTCAGGACCATGTAGTCTTCATTGGAGAATTGGACCAGGAATACATTCCAAGGTCTTATGAGGAAGCTATGGAGCATAAGGAGTGGAGAGAATCAGTTGGAAGTGAGACAAATGCAATGATTGTCAATGATACCTGGTATGAAGTGGAGCTTCCCAAAGGAAAGAAAGCTGTAACAAGCCGTTGGATCTTCACAATCAAGTACAATGCTGATGGTACAGTGGAGAGGCGCAAAACAAGGCTAGTGGCAAGGGGTTTCACTCAGACTTATGGAGAAGACTACCTTGATACTTTTGCATCAGCCGCCAAATTACACACCATCAGGATCATCCTATCATTGGCAGTTAACTTGGAGTGGGATCTATGGCAAATGGATGTTAAGAATGCTTTCCTACAAGGAGAAATTGAAGATGAGGTCTACATGAGACCGCCTCCTGGTCTAGAACATCTTGTCAAGCTTGGAAATGTTCTTAGACTTAAGAAAGCCATCTATGGTTTAAAGCAATCATCAAGGGCCTGGTATCACAAACTCAGCACCACTCTAAATGGGAGAGGTTTTGTAAAATCTGAAGCTGATCATACCCTCTTCACTCTAACCAGCCAACAAGGAATTGTGGTAATCTTAGTGTATGTAGATGATATAATCATCACAGGAAGTGATAAGGAAGGGATTGAAATATGTCGATCTAAAGAGGGGCTGTTCCTATCCCAAAGGAAGTACACACTTGATTTGTTGATTTAGGCAGGTGACTTAGGTGGAAGAGCAGCCAAAACTCCACTAGAAGATGGCTACAAAGTATTGCGTGAGGGGGAGATTGAAGACAAGCCCTATGAAGATGTCAAGCACTATAGGAGGATGGTTGGGAAACTCATCTACCTCACCAGCACCAGACCAGATGTGTGCTTTGCAGTCAACCAAGTTAGCCAGCATATGCAAGCTCCCAAAATTCACCATTGGAACATGGTGGAGAGAATCCTAAGGTATCTAAGAGAAGCACCAGGACAAGGAGTTTGGATGGGTTGCAACAAAAGCACAGAGATTGTGGGGTATTGTGATGCTGATTGGGCTGGAGATAGAGTGGACATGAGGTCCACAACCGGCTATTGTACCTTTATTGGAGGAAATTTGGTAACTTGGAAAAGCAAGAAGCAGAAGGTGGTATCTTGTTCAAGTGCTGAAGCAGAATATAGAGCAATGAGGAAGCTCACTAGTGAACTCATTTGGATCAAGAACCTGCTCAAGGATTTGGGTATAGAGACACCATCACCGATCACAATGCATTGTGACAATCAAGCTGCAATACACAGAGCATCCAACAATGTGTTCCATGAAAGGACTAAACACATCGAAGTGGATTGTCATAAGGTAAGGCAGGCTGTGGAGCAAAGGATCATCCTACCATGCTATACAAGAAGTGAAGACCAACTAGCTGATATCTTCACTAAGGCTGCGAGTACTAAAGTCTGTGAGTTCATTCATCCAAAACTTGGACTCATAGACCTCACATGTCACTGATCTCCCTTCCATGAAGTGTTCTACTCTTTTTCCTTGGCTTGGTTTTTCTCCCAAGTGGTTTTACCTAGCTGAGGTTTTAATGAGGGAATGCTTCATGGCTTCCAAGCTTGACAGTCTCTATAGTCAAGCTTGAGGGGGAGTGTTGACATGAAGGAATAATAAGGTTAAGGCAATGAGGAACAAGAGAGAGAGGCAAATTCAAGTTAACTTAGGATGCAAGCTTGTTCGTAAAACTTGACCTACAAGTCAGTCCGTACAGCTTGCCCTAAGAGTGTCTTGGAAGGCAAGAAAAGGAATGGGACGAATTTAAATATCTTCTCTTGTTTTGAGCCTCTCTTTCTCTATACTCTCTCTATTCTCTCTCTAATCTCTAAATCTCTTATACAAACAATCTGCTCCTTTCTGAAATTCTTGTCTATACACTCACTAAATCAAAAGTGAATACTCAAGGATGTCTCTCCTTATTAAGTGTTGAACAAAACCAGACCATCTATTCATCACCTCAGAGTGTTTGGATGCACCTGCTCTGTGTTGATACCAGGAGAACAAAGAAACAAGCTAGAAGCAAAGAGCATGAAGTGTATGTTCATTGGATACTCATCTACACAAAAAAGATACAAGTGCTACAATCCTGAAACAAGAAGAGTTCTTGTATCCAAAGATGTGAAATTTATGGAAGGAAAAGTTTTCTATGCTGAGAAGAATTGGGATGAGCTCAAGGATCTATCTCAGGCATCTGATAAGGCTAATAACATGAGGATAATCATGGAGAGTTTGGGAATCAGTTTATCCAAGGAAAAGGAGGCCACCAGAGAAGCTACACCTTCTCAAGAAACTGAACAAGAAGCTGAAGAAGTCACTCATCCTGATCCTGAAGGGGGAAATGAACAAGAACCAGAAGTTCATGATCAGGATGGTGTTGAAGAACAAGAAATTGAAACTGCTCAGGTTCATGAGGGAGAGCAGGAAGTGGAAGAGGAAAACGAGGTTCAACCTCTAAGAAGGAGTACTAGGATCAAGAAACCTGCATCAAACCTGCATCAAACAATTGGGCTTCTGAAGATGCTCTGGCTTTCTGTAGATGCTCTTGCCTTCTGAAGATGCTCTGCCCTTCTGAAGATGCTCTGGACGTGCAGGGCACAGTCAGCTGGACAGAAAGGGACAACTTCTTTGTTTCTTTCTTCCTTGGCAGATCATGTGACTTTGTTTTGTCACAAAGCTCCAACAGCTCCAGCAAGTTGTCTACACTTGTTTATTTTATTCCAGAGGTTAGGGATACCAGAGAAGATATTTTAATTCGTCTCATTCCTTGTCTTGCCTTCCAAGACACTTTAGGGCAAGCTATACGGACTGACTTGTAGGTCAAGTTGTACGGACAAGCTTGCATCCTAAGTTAACTTGAATTTGCCTCTCTCTCTTGTTCCTCATTGCCTTAACCTTGTTATTCCTTCCTGACAACCAACATATCTTCAAGCCACTTATGTCTTCATGTCAACACTCCCCCTCAAGCTTGACTATAGAGACTGGTCAAGCTTAGAAGCCATGAAGCATTCCCTCATTAAAACCTCAGCTAGGTAAAACCACTTGGGAGAAAAACCAAGCCAAGGAAAAAGAGTAGAACACTTCATGGAGGGGAGATCAATGACATGTGAGGTCTATGAGTCCTAGTTTTGGGTGAATGAACTCACAGACTTTAGTACTCGCAGCCTTAGTGAAGATATCAGCTAGTTGATCTTCACTTCTTGTATAGCATGGTAGGATTATCCTTTGCTCCACAACCTGCCTTACCTTATGACAATCCACTTCGATGTGTTTAGTCCTTCCATGGAACACATTGTTGGATGCTATGTGTATTGCAGCTTGATTGTCAAAATGCATTGTGATTGGTGATGGTGTCTCTATACCCAAATCCTTGAGCAGGTTCTTGATCCAAATGAGTTCGCTAGTGAGCTTCCTCATTGCTCTATATTCTGCTTAAGCACTTGAGCAAGATACCACCTTCTGCTTCTTGCTTTTCCAAGTTACCAAATTACCTCAAATAAAGGTAAAATAGCCGGTTGTGGACCTCCTGTCCACTCTATCTCCAGCCCAATCAGCATCACAATACCCCACAATGTTTGTGCTGTTGTTGCAACCCATCCAAACTCCTTGTCCTGGTGCTTCTCTTAGATACCTTAGGATTCACTCCACCATGTTCCAATGGTGAATTTTGGGAGCTTGCATATGCTGGCTAACTTGGTTGACTGCAAAGCACACATCTGGTCTGGTGCTGGTGAGGTAGATGAGTTTCCCAACCATCCTCCTATAGTGCTTGACATCTTCATAGGGCTTGTCTTCAATCTCCCCCTCACGCAATACTAATAAAACCAGAATGTATCACGATATAAGTAGCTTTATTTGGACTCATAAATCAGTGTATAGTCACCCTGAAGTTGAATAAAGATCATAGGAGTTATGATGAAGAAGTTATCCCACTTTTAACCGAAGTGACTCCAGTTTACCCTGTTTGGAGATTTGGCAATTTCTTCTTGATTCTAATCAAACCAGAATGAATCAAGATGTAAGAAGCTTTATTTGGACTCATAAATCAGTGGATAATCACCCTGAAGTTGAATCAATATCATTGGATTTATGATGAAGAAGTTATTATAAGTTTTAGAGATTTAGAGAGATTTTTGGAAGAACATGATGAACAAACTGAAGAACATGAGAGAGGAGAGCTTATTTCGTGGACATAAGAATAGAGAGAGAGTAAAGTGTTTTACTTGCTTGATTTAGGTTACACAGGATACTTTAAATAGAGTAAGGCAGACAATAAAAGAATGAATAAACAATTGGGCTTCTGAAGATGCTCTGGCTTTCTGTAGATTCTCTTGCCATCTGAAGATGCTCTGCCCTTCTGAAGATGCTCTGGACGTGCAGGGCACACTCAGCTGGACAGAAAGGGACAGCTTCTTTGTTTCTTTCTTCCTTGGCAGATCATGTGACTTTGTTTTGTCACAAAGCTCCAACAGCTACAGCAAGTTGTCTACACTTGTTTATTTTATTCCAGAGGTTAGGGAGACCAGAGAAGATATTTAAATTCGTCTCATTCCTTGTCTTGCCTTCCAAGACACTTTAGGGCAAGCTATACGGACTGACTTGTAGGTCAAGTTGTACGGACAAGCTTGCATCCTAAGTTAACTTGAATTTGCCTCTCTCTCTTGTTCCTCATTGCCTTAACCTTGTTATTCCTTCATGACAACCAACATATCTTCAAGCCACTTATGTCTTCATGTCAACACTCCCCCTCAAGCTTGACTATGGAGACTGGTCAAGCTTAGAACCGATGAAATATTCTCTCATTAAAACCTCAGCTAGGTAAAACCACTTGGGAGAAAAACCAAGCCAAGGAAAAAGAGTAGAACACTTCATGGAGGGGAGATCAGTGACATGTGAGGTCTATGAGTCCTAGTTTTGGGTGAATGAACTCACAGACTTTAGTACTCGCAGCCTTAGTGAAGATATCAACTAGTTGCTCTTCACTTCTTGTATAGCATGGTAGGATTATCCTTTGCTCCACAACCTGCCTTACCTTATGACAATCCACTTCGATGTGTTTAGTCCTTTCATGGAACACATTGTTGGATGCTATGTGTATTGCAGCTTGATTGTCACAATGCATTGTGATTGGTGATGGTGTCTCTATACCCAAATCCTTGAGCAGGTTCTTGATCCAAATGAGTTCGCTAGTGAGCTTCCTCATTGCTCTATATTCTGCTTCAGCACTTGAGCAAGATACCACCTTCTGCTTCTTGCTTTTCCAAGTTACCAAATTACCTCAAATAAAGGTAAAATAGCCGGTTGTGGACCTCTGTCCACTCTATCTCCAGCCCAATCAGCATCACAATACCCCACAATGTTTGTGTTGTTGTTGCAACCCATCCAAACTCCTTGTCCTGGTGCTTCTCTTAGATACCTTAGGATTCTCTCCACCATGTTCCAATGGTGAATTTTGGGAGCTTGCATATGCTGGCTAACATGGTTGACTGCAAAGCACACATATGGTCTGGTGCTGGTGAGGTAGATGAGTTTCCCAACCATCCTCCTATAGTGCTTGACATCTTCATAAAGCTTGTCTTCAATCTTCCCCTCACGCAATACTAATAAAACCAGAATGAATCACGATGTAAGTAGCTTGATTTGGACTCATAAATCAGTGTATAATCACCCTGAAGTTGAATCAAGATCATAGGAGTTATGATGAAGAAGTTATCCCACTTTTAACAGAAGTGACTCCATTTTACCCTGTTTGGAGATTTGGCAATTTCTTCTTGATTCTAATCAAACCAGAATGAATCAAGATGTAAGAAGCTTTATTTGGACTCATAAATCAGTGGATAATCACCCTGAAGGTTGAATCAATATCATTGGAGTTATGATGAAGAAGTTATTATAAGTTTTAGAGATTCAGAGAGATTTTTGGAAGAACATGATGAACAAACTGAAGAACATGAGAGAGGAGAGCTTATTTCGTGGACATAAGAATAGAGAGAGAGTAAAGTGTTTTACTTGCTAGATTTAGGTTACACAGGATACTTTAAATAGAGTAAGGCAGACAATAAAAGAATGAAGAAACAATTGGGCTTCTGAAGATGCTCTGGGCTTTCTGTAGATGCTCTTGCCTTCTGAAGATGCTCTGCCCTTCTGAAGATGCTTTGGACGTGCAGGGCACACTCAGCTGGACAGAAAGGGACAGCTTCTTTGTTTCTTTCTTCCTTGGCATATCATGTGACTTTGTTTTGTCACAAAGCTCCAATAGCTCCAGCAAGTTGTCTACACTTGTTTATTTTATTCCAGAGGTTAGGGAGACCAGAGAAGATATTTAAATTCGTCTCATTCCTTGTCTTGCCTTCCAAGACACTTTAGGGCAAGCTATACGGACTGACTTGTAGGTGTACGGACAATTTTGCATCCTAAGTTAACTTGAATTTGCCTCTCTCTCTTGTTCCTCATTGCCTTAACCTTGTTATTCCTTCCTGACAACCAACATATCTTCAAGCCACTTATATCTTCATGTCAACACTCCCCCTCAAGCTTGACTATAGAGACTGGTCAAGCTTAGAAGCCATGAAGCATTCCCTCATTAAAACCTCAGCTAGGTAAAACCACTTGGGAGAAAAACCAAGCCAAGGAAAAAGAGTAGAACACTTCATGGAGGGGAGATCAGTGACATGTGAGGTCTATGAGTCCTAGTTTTGGGTGAATGAACTCACAGACTTTAGTACTCGCAGCCTTAGTGAAGATATCAGCTAGTTGATCTTCACTTCTTGTATAGCATGGTAGGATTATCCTTTGCTCCACAACCTGCCTTACCTTATGACAATCCACTTCGATGTGTTTAGTCCTTTCATGGAACACATTGTTGGATGCTATGTGTATTGCAGCTTGATTGTCACAATGCATTGTGATTGGTGATGGTGTCTCTATACCCAAATCCTTGAGCAGGTTCTTGATCCAAATGAGTTCGCTAGTGAGCTTCCTCATTGCTCTATATTCTGCTTCAGCACTTGAGCAAGATACCACCTTCTGCTTCTTGCTTTTCCAAGTTACCAAATTACCTCCAATAAAGGTACAATAGCCGGTTGTGGACCTCCTGTCCACTCTATCTCCAGCCCAATCAGCATCACAATACCCCACAATGTTCGTGCTGTTGTTACAACGCATCCAAACTCCTTGTCCTGGTGCTTCTCTTAGATACCTTAGGATTCTCTCCACCATGTTCCAATGGTGAATTTTGGGAGCTTGCATATGCTGGCTAACTTGGTTGACTACAAAGCACACATCTGGTCTGGTGATGGTGAGGTAGATGAGTTTCCCAACCATCCTCCTATAGTGCTTGACATCTTCATAGGGCTTGTCTTCAATCTCCCCCTCACGCAATACTTTGTAGCCATCTTCTAGTGGAGTTTTGGCTGCTCTTCCACCTAAGTCACCTGCCTAAATCAACAAATCAAGTGTGTACTTCCTTTGGGATAGGAACAGCCCCTCTTTAGATCGACATATTTCAATCCCTTCCTTATCACTTCCTGTGATGATTATATCATCTACATACACTAAGATTACCACAATTCCTTGTTGGCTGGTTAGAGTGAAGAGGGTATGATCAGCTTCAGATTTTACAAAACCTCTCCCATTTAGAGTGGTGCTGAGTTTGTGATACCAGGCCCTTGGTGATTGCTTTAAACCATAGATGACTTTCTTAAGTCTAAGAACATTTCCAAGCTTGACAAGATGTTCTAGACCAGGAGGCGGTCTCATGTAGACCTCATCTTCAAGTTCTCCTTGTAGGAAAGCATTCTTAACATCCATTTGCCATAGATCCCACTCCAAGTTAACTGCCAAAGATAGGATGATCCTGATGGTGTGTAATTTGGCGACTGATGCAAAAGTATCAAGGTAGTCTTCTCCATAAGTCTGAGTGAAACCCCTTGCCACTAGCCTTGTTTTGCGCCTCTCCACTGTACCATCAGCATTGTACTTGATTGTGAAGATCCAACGGCTTGTTACGGCTTTCTTCCCTTTGGGAAGCTCCACTTCATACCAGGTATCATTGACAATCATTGCATTTGTCTCACTTCCAACTGATTCTCTCCACTCCTTATGCTCCATAGCTTCCTCATAAGACATTGGAATGTATTCCTGGTCCAATTCTCCAATGAAGACTACATGGTCCTGAGGGTACTGAGCTAAAGAGCACACAGCTTGTATGGGATGTGCTACTGCTTGGGAAATGAAGTACACCCTTGTGTTAATCCAGTTAGAAGCTGGTTTTCTAATTCTGGTACTTCTCCTTAGTGGTGGTTGTGCTTCTTCATGTGGTGCGTCCTCATCATCAATTGAAAACTTATTTTCATTTAACATTGAACCCTCTTGTTCTTGTTGCTCAGCTTGATCATGAGTTGTTGCTGATGTATCCTGTTGTGGCTCAGCTTGATTGTTATTTCCCCCCTCATGGTCAAGGTGAGGAACCTCAATCTCATCAGTATTTGACGCAGCTTCTGATAGAATGAGAGATTTAGAGAGAGTTTACTGCTGGAGAATGAAGAACATGAAGAACAATAGAGAGAGAGAGAGAGTGATTTCGAAATTAGAGAGAGAGAAGGAGAGGAAATGTTTTCCTTAATTTATTTCTGGTTGCATACAATTAAATTTAAAGACAGAGAAGAAAGAGAGAGGGAATCAACAGCACACTGGATAAAAGGTTACACTGGATAATAGACAGTATTCTGACTGGATAAAAAGCTGTATTCTGACCCAACAACTCTTTTGGCAGTAGATCTGGATTTGAATTCAAACTTGACTATGACAGCTGGTTAACTCAACCCCACTTGTCTTCCCAAGCTTCTTTAGGTTAAGATAGGCGACTCTGCCTTACCTTATAATACCTTATACGTTTTTATAAGGTTACTTTATAAGTCTGTGCAGACCAAGTGACTTTGAAACCATCCGGATGACTCCTTCTCCTTCTTCTCTTTACTTGTTAATGATCACACCTCCTTTTATTGCTTCTTGTCAACACTCCCCCTCAAGCTTGACCATAGAGTTTGGTCAAGCTTGGAAACCATGAAGCATTCCCTCATTAAAACCTTTACTTGGAAAAACCAGTTGGGATAAAAACCAAGCAAAGGAAAAAGAGTAGAACCCTTCATGGCAAGAGGATCAGTGACAAGAGAGATCTATGAGTCCAAGCTTGGGATGAATGGACTCACAAACCTTTCTGCTAGCTGCCTTGGTGAATATGTCAGCTAGTTGATCTTCACTTCTTGTGTAGCATGGAAGGATCACTTGCTGCTCCACTGCTTGTCTCACCTTGTGGCAGTCTACTTCTATATGTTTTGTCCTCTCATGAAAGACTGAATTGGATGCAATGTGTATTGCAGCCTGGTTGTCACAATGCATAGTCATTGATGTGTTGATCTCAATCCCCAAGTCTTTTAGCAGCCCCTTGATCCATATAAGCTCACTAGTGAGTTTTCTCATTGACCTATACTCTGCCTCAGCACTGGAACAAGACACCACCTTCTGCTTCTTGCTCTTCCATGTGACCAGGTTCCCTCCAATGAAGGTACATTAACCTGTGGTTGATCTCCTATCAACTCTGTCTCCAGCCCAATCAGCATCACAATATCCAACAACATCAGTGCTTTTGTTGCAAGCCATCCATACTCCTTGACCAGGCGCCTCTCTTAGGTACCTCAAGATTCTCTCCACCATGTTCCAGTGATGTATCTTAGGAGCTTGCATATGCTGGCTCACTTGATTTACAGCAAAACACACATCCGGCCGAGTGATGGTTAGATAGATGAGCTTGCCGACCATTCTTTTATACTTCTTTATATCATCAAATGGAGTAGATTCATACTCCCCCTCTCGCAGCACCTTTTAGCCTTCTTCCAATGGAGTCTTGGCTTGTCTACTTCCCAGGTTTCCTGCCTCATTTAAAATATCAAGTGTGTACTTCCTTTGAGATAAAAATAGCCCCTCGTTAGAGCGGCAGATTTCAATCCCAAGGAAGTACTTCAACTCTCCCAAGTCTTTGATATCAAAAGCAATTTTAAGAAAGGTTTTAGTTGAGAGGATACCTTCCTTGTTGCTACCAGTGATGATAATGTCATCCATATAGACTAGGATCACCACAATACCTTGCTTGCTGGTTAGAGTGAAGAGGGTGTGATCAGCTTCTGATTTTACAAACCCTCTCCCATTGAGGGTGGTGCTCAGCTTATGATACCAGGCCCTTGGAGATTGCTTTAAGCCATAGATTGCCTTCTTTAATCTGAGAACATTTCCTGGTTTCACCATGTTCTCAAGACTAGGAGGTGGCCTCATGTAGACTTCATCCTCCAACTCTCCTTGAAGAAAGGCATTCTTCACATCCATCTGCCATAAATCCCACTCAAGGTTGACAGCAAAAGACAAGAGAATCCTTATAGTGTGCAGCTTAGCCACTGGTGCAAAAGTGTCTAGATAATCTTCACCATAGACTTGAGTGTATCCTCTTGCAACCAGCCTTGTCTTCCTCCTCTCTGGCTTTCCATTGGCCAGGTATTTTATTGTAAAGATGAGCCTGCTTGTTACTGCTTTCTTGCCTTTGGGGAGTTGAGTTTCAAACCATGTATCATTCCTCTCCATGGCCCCTATCTCATCTTCCACAGATGCTTTCCACTCCTTATGTTGCATAGCTTCTTCATATGTCTTTGGGATGTATTCCTGATCCAGCTCACTCATAAAGACTTGATGCTCTTCTGGATATTGAGCAAGAGAACAGGTTGCACTGATTGGATGAGCTACAGCTTCAGCATTGAAGTAGACTCTTGTATTGATCCAGTTTGAGGCTGGCTTCCTGACCCTTGTACTCCTTCTCAAAGGTGCAGTAGTCTGCTCAGGTTCAGACCCATGTCCAGTGCTTGGCGCCTCCTCTTGAGTATCAGTAGCTGGTTCAGAGTGTCTCTCATCTTGATCATGAGCTATTGAGTTTTCTTGAGCTGGCATAGGCTGCTCAACACTTTCACTGCCCCCCTCATGATCAGGATGAGTGACTTCAATATTATCAGCACCAGTAGGTGGTGCACTCTCTGGAACAGATTCCACCCTAGGTAGAGAAGGCATATTGACTCCCAGGCTCTCCATTACTCTCCTTAGGTTGTCTGCTCTATCTGAGGCTGATTGAGAAAGATCTTTGAGCTCATCCCAACTCTTTCCATCATAGTAGCCTTTTGATTCTACAAACTTCACATCCCTGGATATCAAGACTCTCCTAGTCTCTGGTTCAAAACATTTGTAGCCCTTTTGGTGAGGAGAGTAGCCAATAAAGACTGCCCTTGTGCTTCTATGCGCCAGCTTGTCTCTTTGAGCTCCTGGTATCAAAACAAAACACAGACACCCAAACACACGAGTATGATCTATGGATGGTTTAGTTTTGTTCAATACCTGATAAGGAGATTGATCTTGAAGGATCCTGGTAGGTGTCCTATTGATCAAGTAACAGGCTGTAAGAACTGCATCTCCCCAATACCTTTTGGGCATACTTGTATGGAACATCATGCTCCTGGCCACCTCCATGAGATGTCTATTCTTCCTCTCAGCCACACCATTTTGTTGTGGAGTGTATGGACAGCTTGTTTGATGGATCATCCCATATTTGGCCAAGTGTTGTTTAAAAGCATTGCTTGTGTATTCCCCTCCATTATCTGATCTCAAAATTTTTATCTTGGCATTGAAATGGTTAGATACATAATTTTGAAAGTTTATGAAAGCTTCTAAGACCCTATCTTTAGATTGCATCAGTGTGATCCATGTATATTTTGATTTTTCATCTATAAAAGTCACAAAATACTTATGATGCTCTCTAGATAAACATGGGGCAGTCCACACATCAGAATGAATCACGTCAAAGCAATTTTCATAAATAGTACTTGATCTAGAGAAGACAGATTTGCAATGTTTTCCTAAGATACATGCCTCACAATCACTTTTAAATGAAATACTAGGCAACATGATGTTTAAAGCTCTAGAATGAGGATGTCCTAATCTAGCATGCCACAATACATCTTTAGGGAAATCAGAAACAGTATTAAAAGCATGGGATAAATCAGCAGAAGGCTTAGTGTCTTCAAGCAAGTACAAGTCTCCCTTGGTGACACCTTTGCCAAGTAACTTACTAGTTTCAATATCCTGAAAGTAGACATCATTAGGAGTGAAAATAACACTGCAATTCAAGTCATTAGTAGCTCTTTTTACTGATAACAGGTTTGAGGTGAAACTAGGCATATAAAAAGCTTTAGAGTCTTTGTTAAACAGCCTAAGATCACCTACTCCTTTAATTGGTACTCTTTCACCATTAGCTTTTGTCACATTTCCTAGGGCAGGAACAATGTTTTTAATCAATTTTAAATCAGTTATCATGTGGTGACTAGCTCCTGAATCAATAACTAAAGGTTTTGCCAAATTAAAATTGGTTATAGCATTCAAGGAAGTACCACTAGCCATAGCATGTAAAGAAGTACCAAATGAGTTACCAGAGTTATCTTTAAGGAGTTTGATGAGAGCCTCAATGTCAGATCTCCTGATGGTCGCATCTTGATTGTTCCTTAAGGCTGAGCCACTGCTGGAAGCCCCTCCCTTGCCCTCATAAGTCTCACTGATCTGGCGCATGGTGTTTTGTGTAGATGGTTCACCAATATCACCAGAGAAGTTAGCTTTGGCATCATTGTATCCTGTTTTAAACTTATGTGGCTTGAGATGGGGATGGAGTATCCAGCACTTGTCTTTGCCATGACCCTTCTTTTTGCAATGATCACAGACCCACATCTTCTTGTCTTCAGCTTTGTAGTAGCTTTTGTTTGCTGCTCCATCAGCCTGGTTGGCGAGTACCAGATCCTTCTTTCCCCCTCCAAAGAGACCCACTGAGCCTTGCTCCTTTTGAATTCCAGAGCATACTTCATCCAGAAAAGGGAGCTCCTTGTTTCTCAAGATGTGCTTGATGAGGTCAACATAGCTTGGATGGAGAGTGAGCAGCAACGCAAAGACCTTATCATGCTCTCTTCTTTGGTTATGCACATCAGGATCAATGGTTGCTGGCCTGAGCATCTCAAGTTCAGCCCACAAGGATCTGAACTTCCCAAAATGCTTATCAAAGTCAGTGTCCTCTTGACTGAGAGTATTGATAGCCCTCTTTACTTCAAAGACCCTACTAAGGTTGGATTTGTTTCCATACACCTTTTGAAGTGTATCCCACAGCTCCTTAGAAGTTTCACAATAGGAGTAACCTTTTTGGAGTGAGGGGTCAAGGCTGTGCTGAAGGATAGACAACATCAGTAGGTCCTCCTGACCTTTCTTCTTGGCGCCAGCATCAGCAACAACAACTTCTTTGCCATCCTCTCCTAGGATGGTCTTCTTTTGTGGCCTCCCTTCTTCAACAATCTCCCAGAGCCCTCTGCCTCCAAGAGCTGTTTTAGCAAGTCTTGCCCAGTGTAGATAGTTTGCTCCTTTAAGAGTAACTGGAATTACCACCATTTTTGAGTTTTCTGCCATCTCCATCAAGAGCAGCTCAAGAATAGTGAGAAAAAAAAATATTTTGGAGCAGAATCAGAGTGATATTTGCGGAATTAAGGTGAGAGTATAGAGAGAATTAGGTCTCAAGAGAATGTATGCTCTGATACCATGATAGAATGAGAGATTTAGAGAGAGTTTATTGCTGGAGAATGAAGAACATGAAGAACAAGAGAGAGAGAGTGAGTGATTTTGAAATTAGAGAGAGAGAAGGAGAGAAAATGTTTTTCCTTAATTTATTTCTGGTTGCATACAATTATATTTAAAGACAGAGAAGAAAGAGAGAGGAAATCAATAGCACCCTGGATAAAAGACTACACTGGATAAAAGACTGTATTCTGACTGGATAAAGGACTGTATTCTGACTCTACAGCTCTTTTGGCAGTAGATCTAGATTTGAATTCAAACTTGACCATGACAGCTGGTTAACTCAACTGCACTGGTCTTCCCAAGCTTCTTTAGGTTAAGTTAGGCGACTCTGCCTTACCTTATAAGTTTTATAAGGTTACTTTATAAGTCTGTGCAGACCAAGTGACTTTGAAACCATCCGGATGACTCCTTCTCCTTCTTCTCTTTACTTGTTAATGATCACACCTCCTTTTATTGCTTCTTGTCAACAATATCATGCTCCTGGCCACCTCCATTAGATGTCTATTCTTTCTTTCAGCTACACCATTCTGTTGAGGTGTGTATGGGCAGCTTGTTTGATGGATCACCCCATGCTTTGCTAAGTGTTGTTTAAATGAATTGCTTGTGTATTCCCCTCCATTATCTGATCTAAAAATTTTTATTTTGGCATTGAAATGCTTAGATACATAGCTCTCAAAATTTATAAAAGCTTCTAAGACCCTGTCTTTAGATTGCAACAGTGTGATCGATGTGTATTTAGACTTCTCATCTATGAATGTCACAAAGTATCTATGATGTTCTCTAGATGCACATGGAGCAGTCCAAACATCAGAGTGAATGAGGTCAAAGCAATTTTCATAAATAGTACTTGATCTAGGGAATACATTTTTGCAATGCTTGCCTAAGATACAAGCCTCACAATCACTCTTAAAGGAAATACTAGGCAGCATGATTTTTAAGGCACGAGAATGGGGATGTCCTAATCTAGCATGCCACATTACATCTTTAGGTAAATTAAAACTTGAATTTAAAGCATAAGATAAGTCGGATGCAAGTTTGGTGTCTTCAAGCAAGTACAAGTCTCCCTTGGTCAAACCTTTGCCAAGCAACCTACTAGTTTCAATATCCTGAAAGTATCATTAGGATTGAAGGTAACCTTGCAATTTAAGTCATTGGTTGCTCTCTTAACTGATAACAGGTTGGATGTGAAACTAGGCATGTAAAAAGCTTTAGAATCTTTTTCAAATAACCTATGATCACCTATCCCTTTAATTGGTACTCTTTCTCCATTGGCTATCATGACATTTCCTCAGGCAGGAACAATGTTTTTAATCAAGTTTATATCACTAATCATTTGGTGACTAGCTCCTGAATCTATAACTAAGGGTTTTGTCAATCTAGAACCAGCTAAAGCATTCAAGGAGATACCACTATGTGAAGCATGTAAAGAGGTACCAAGTGTGTTACCAGAGTTGTCCTTGAGAATCTTGATGAGAGCCTCAATGTCACATCGCTTGATGGCTTCATCTTGAGTGGTCCTCAAGGTTGAGCAGTTACTGGATGCTAAGGCCTTTCCCTCACCAGTTCAAGGTCCATTGGAGGGGCGCATGACTCCTGGAGTAGATGGTTCACCCATATCACCAGAGAAGTTGGCTCTTCCATCATTGTAAGGGGTCCTGAACTTCTGAGGTTTGAGGTGAGGATGGAGGAGCCAGCACTTGTCCTTTCCATGACCCTTCTTCTTGCAATGGTCACAAATCCACACCTTCTTGTCTTCAGCCTTAAAGTAACCTTTGTTTGCAACTCCTTCAGCTTGGTTTGCTAATACCAAGTCGCCTTTGCTTCCAAAGAGACCTACTGAGCCTTGTTCCTTTTGAATCTGGGCACACACCTCTTCAAGGGATGGAAGCTTCTCACTCCTTAGGATGTGCTTGATTAGGTCATTATAACCAGGATTGATAGTGAACAACAAAGCAAAGACCTTGTCTTGTTCTTTCCTCTCGTTGAGAAAATCAGGGTCCACATTAGCTGGTCTCAACATCTCCAGCTCTGCCCACAATGATCTGAACTTCCCAAAATGCTTAGAGAAGTCAGTGTCCTCTTGACTGAGATTGTTGATGGCTTTCTTGACCTCAAACACCCTACTTATGTTGAATATGTTGCCATATACCTTCTGGATGTAAGTTTTATTAAGAACAGAGTGAAGAACACTCAAGAACAAGAGAGATAGAGTAGGTTTAATCCGGAAACGAAAGGAGAGAGATAGAGGGAAGTGTTTGTATTCGAGAGAGAATAGAGAGTAAAGAAGGAGTTTGTTTCCTTGATTTTTATTTCTTGTTGTATACAAAATATTTAAAGACAGAGAAGAAAGAGAAGAAAGAGAGAGGAAATCAACAGCACACTGGTCCAAAGACTGTATTCTGACCCAACAGCTCTTTTAGCAGTAGATCTGGATTTGAATTCAAACTTAACCATAATAGCTGGTTAACTCAATCCCAACGGTCTTCCTAAGCTTCTCCAGGTTAAGTTAAGCGACCCCAGACCTCTGCCTTGCCTTATAAGGTTTTATAAGATAGTTTGTACGGACAGAAACTATCTTATTGTCAAGATTATTTCTTCTTCATTCTTTTCCTCTCTTTGATTTTTCAGGATCACTCTCTTGATCTCCTTCAGTTGTTTATGTCTTCTTTATTGTTTCAAATCAATACTCCCCCTCAAGCTTGACCCAATGCAATGGTGAAGCTTGGAAACCATGATGACTTCCCTCATTAAAACCTTAGTATGCAAAACCCATTTGGGACAAAAACATATTAAGGAAAGAGTAGAAGCTCCATGGCTAAGAGGATCATGTTTTTGTAATGTCAGTGACTCCAAGCTTGGGATAGATGAACTCACACACCTTTATGCTTGCAGCCTTAGTGAAGATGTCGGCTAACTGATCTTCACTTCTTGTATAGCATGGTGAGATAGTTCCTTGAATCATTATTTGTCTTACTTTGTGGCAGTCCACCTCAATGTGCTTTGTTCTCTCGTGGAATACTGAGTTTGAGGCTATGTGTATGGCTGCCTGGTTGTCACAATGCATGGTTATTGGGGATGTGATCTCTATACCCAGTCCTTTGATCCACACCAGTTCATTTGTAAGTTTCCTCATGGCTCTATATTAAGCTTCAGCACTTGAACATGAGACCACCTTCTGTTTCTTGCTTTTCCATGTGACTAGATTGCCTCCAATGAAAGTGCAATAGCCAGTGGTTGATTTCCTATCATTCCTATCTCCTGCCCAATCTGCATCACAATAACCAACCACTTCTGTGTTGCTATTACACCCCATCCATATCCCTTGTCCTGGAGCTCCACTAAGGTATCTAAGTATTCTTTCCACCATTTTCCAGTGATGAACTTTTGGCACTTGCATATGCTGGCTCACCTAGTTCACAGCAAAGCAAATATCAGGTCTAGTAATGGTTAAATAGATAAGCTTACCCACTAGTCTTCTTTATTGCTTTGGATCATCAAATGGTGTGTCTTCATACTCCCCCTCACGCAAGATCTTATACCCATCTTCCAATGGAGTCTTGGCTGGTTTTTCTCCAAGCGTACCTGCTCCATCCAAAAGATAAAGTGTGTACTTCCTTTGGGATAAGAAGAGTCCTTCTTTAGAACAACATACTTCAATTCCAAGGAAGTACTTTAGTTCACCCAAATCTTTAATTTCAAATACAGATTTTAAGTAAGCTTTGGTAGATTGAATACCTTTTTTGTCACTCCCTATGATGATGTTATCATCAACATACACAAGGATGACCAACGTTGTTGGCTGGTGAAGTGTGATCTGCCTCAGATCGTCTGAACCCTTTTCCATTGAGGGTGGTGCTAAGCTTATGATACCAGGCTCTTGGTGATTGTTTTAATCCATAGATCGCCTTCTTGAGTCTCAACACATTGCCTGGTTTAACTAAGTGTTCAAGACCAGGAGGAGGCCTCATGTAGACTTCATCTTCTAGCTCCCCTTGGAGAAAGGCATTCTTCACATCCATTTGCCATAAATCCCATTTCAAGTTCGTAGCAAGTGAGAGAATGATTCTGATGGTATGAAGCGTTGCTACTGGTGCAAAGGTATCAAGGTAATCCTCTCCATAGGTTTGAGTGAATCCCCTTGCCACCATCCTTGTCTTCTTCCTTTCTGGTTTTCCATTGGCTAGGTACTTGATAGTGAAGATCCATCTACTTGTCACTGCCTTCTTGCCTTTTGGAAGCTCAGCTTCATACCAAGTATCAATGTCAATCATAGCCTTGGTTTCATGACCAACAGATTCTTTCCATTCTTTATCCTCCATAGCCTCTTCATAAGATCTTGGTATGTATTCCTGATCCAAGTTACTCATGAAGACTTGGTGTTCCTCTGGATAATGGGCTAGTGAACATACAGCTTGCACTGGATGAGCTACTGCATTGGCATTGTAATACACCCTTGTGTTCACCCAATTTGATGGATCTCTCCTTATTCTAGTGCTTCTCCTTAATGGCTGCACTTGAACTTCTTCAGTCTCCTCATCCTCATGGGTTTGAGACTGCACTTGTTCCTGGTTCTCCTCTAAACCATGTTGATCATGAACTTCAGAACCTCCATGGTTCATTGTCTCTTCTGGTTCTTGTTGGTTCCCCTCCTCAAGATCAAGATGGGTTTCATTATCAGCTCTACTAGCTTTTGTTGCCTCTTCTCTTGCCTTAGGCTGGCTAATGCCCAGACTTTCCAAGATGATTCTGAGGTTGTTTGCTCTGTCTGAGGGTGCATGAGAGAGATCTTTCAGGTTATCCCAGTTCTTCTCATCATAATACCCCCTTGACTCTACACATTTGACATCCCTTGAGACCATCACCCTTCTAGTCTCTGGTACATAGCACTTGTATCCCTTCTGGTTGGCTGAATAACCAATGAACATTGCTTTGACACTCTTTGCTTCCAGTTTATTTCGTTGTTCTCCTGGAATCAAGACAAAACAAAGACACCCAAACACACGCAAGTGATCAATAGATGGTCTAGTTTTGGTTAATACCTCATAAGGAGAGACATCATGGAGAATTCTTGTAGGTATTCTTTTGATCAAATAACATGCTGATATCACAGCATCACCCCAAAATCGTTTGGGAACATTTGTGTGGAACATCATGCTTCTAGCCACTTCCATAAGATGTCGATTCTTCCTCTCAGCCACTCCATTTTGTTGAGGTGTGTATGGGTAGCTTGTTTGATGAATGATCCCATGTTTGGATAAATATTTTTTGAACGCATGGCTTGTGTACTCCCCACCATTGTCTGACCTAAAGATTTTAATCTTGGCATTGAAGTGATTAGTGACATAGCTTTGAAAGTTTATAAAAGCTTCTAACACCCTATCTTTAGATTGAATTAAGGTCAGCCAAGTGTATTTTGATTTTTCATCTATAAAGGTAACAAAGTACTTGTGGTTTTCCCTAGAGACACAAGGAGCTGTCCAGACATCAGAGTGAACTAAATCAAAGCAGTGCTCATAGATAGTCGTTGATTAAGTGAAAACAGACTTGCAATGTTTGCCACGGATACAAGCTTCACAGCTATCAGTTTTAAAGGAGAGATTATGCAACATTAAACCTAAAGCACTGAGATTTTTAGAGTAAAAGAGATAAGTATGAGAATTTAAGAGAAGAATGAAGTGTATCCGAGATTTAGAGAGTAGTGTTCATGATGAACAAGAGAGTATCACGGAAAATGTTTTGCTTAATCTTATTACTCTGAGCATAAGTTACAATATATAGAGGAGAGGCCTTAATCTAATCCACAAACGGTCATAAGAGAGTATGGTAAACAATAGGTTATGGTGGACACTCTAAGGAGAATGGCGCGCCTAGTTTGAATGCTTGGCTGAGAGGGCTTGATGCCTTTGGCATCTTGACTAGATGCCTTCTCCTTTCCAGCATGAGTCAGCCTGTCTTGGTCAAGCCTTATCCGGCGAGTCTCCTTTCTTCTTTTACCGGGTCACCATCAAGTTAACCTCTCTTTTACCTTTGCACTTATTTACCTTGGCTTCCTTTCTCCTTGCCATGCATGTTTCCTCCTTTGCCTTGTACGGATAGAGAGTTGTACGGCCAGAGACCACCCGTACAACTTTCCCTAGTTTTGCACATTACCAAAATGTCTTCTTGGTTGAGCAAAATTGGGTTTGGGTCAAGTGATCCGTACAGTCGGCCGTACAGTCCGTACTGTCCGTACACTTGCCCCAACTTTGCACCAACTCCTCCTTGATCTCATTCATTAGACTAAGTGCTCTCATCCTCTTCTTTATTTACTCAGTTCAACACTCCCCCTCAAACTTAACCATGTGGAACAAGTCAAGCTTGGAATGTCATGAGATCTTCCTCATTAAAAACCTCACCAAAGGAAAACCCTTCTTGGGATAAAACCTTTGATGAGGGAAAAAGAGTAAAGACCCCATGACGAGGGGATCAGTTGCTTGGAGTAAGGCTAATGAGTCCTAATCTGGTGTGAATAGACTCAATAACCTTTTGACTTGCTGCCTTGGTGAATACATCTGCCAACTGATCTTCACTCCTAGTGTAGCATGGTAAGATCTCTCATTGAATACCGAGTTTGTTGCAATGTGAATGGCTGTCAGGTTATCACAATGCATAGTCATTGGTGTAGCTTGCTCAACTCCCAAATGCTTCAATATCCCTTTGATCCATACCAACTCATTTGTCAACTTCAACATGGCTCTATACTCTGCCTCAGCACTTGAACAAGAGACCACCTTCTGCTTCTTGCTTTTCCAGGTAACCAGGTTTCCCCCAATGAAGGTGCAATAGCCTGTGGTGGAATTTCTATCAGCTTTGTCTCCTGCCCAATCTGCATCACAATAGCCTACTACTTCAGTGCTTTCATTGCAGCCCATCCATACTCCTTGGCCTGGTGATCCATTTAGATAGCTTAGGATCCTATCCACCATCCTCCAGTGATGATCTCTTGGCTCTTGCATATGCTGGCTGACCTAGTTCACAGCAAAACAAATGTCAGGACGAGTAATGGTCAAACAGATTAACTTACCAACCATCCTTCTATAGAGTTTAGGATCTTCAAAGAGTTGAGTGCTCTCAAGCTCCCCCTCACGTGGAACCTTATATCCATCCTCCAGTGGCATTTTGGCTATCTTTCCACCAAGTTTACCTGCATCTTTCAAAAGATCAAGTGTATATTTCCTTTGATACATGAATAAACCTTCCTTGGATCTACATATCTCAATCCCAAGGAAGTATTTCATCTCCCCTAAGTCTTTGATTTCAAACACAGATTTCAGATAGTCTTTTGTATCTTGTATACCTTCTTTATCACTTCCAGTTATGATGATATCATCAACATAAACTAGAAGGACAATGATACTTGAGGATGTGGTGAGAGTGAAGAGTGTGTGATCCAATTCTGATCTCCTGAAGCCTTGTCCATTCAAAGTAGTACTCAGCTTGTTGTACCAAGCTCTAGGAGACTGCTTTAGACCATATATAGCCTTCTTTAATCTCAACACATTCCCTGGTTTTACAAGACTTTCAAGACCTGGTGGAGGCTTCATGTAGACTTCATCTTCAAGCTCTCCCTGGAGGAATGCATTCTTCACATCCATTTGCCATAGATCCCACTTCAGATTAGTCGCCACAGATAGAACAATCCGGATAGTATGAAGCTTAGCAACCGGGGCAAATGTATCTATATAGTCTTCTCCATAGGTTTGAGTAAACCCTCTAGCCACCAGTCTTGTCTTCTTCCTTTCTATCTTTCCATTTGGTAGGAACTTGATAGTGAAAATCCATCTACTGGTCACAGCCTTTTTCCCTTTAGGCAACTCACTTTCATACCATTTTTCATTCTTTGTCATTGCATTTGCTTCATCAGCCACTGAGCTTCTCCATTCTTCATCCTCCATTGCTTCCTCATAAGAACTTGGAACATGACTTTCATCTAGACTTGTGATGAATGCACAATGCTCTTTTGGAATTTCAGCAAGTGAGCATACCATTTGATCAGGATGTGATACTGCTTGTGCATTGTAGAATACCCGGGTGTTTATCCAATTTGATGGATCCCTTCTTATCCGTGTGCTTCTTCTTAGTGGAGCCTCTACTACTTGTTCTTCCTGACTTCATGACCTTCTTCTTCAGGATCATGGTTTCCTTCACTTCCATCTTCATTTGGAACTTCACCTTGATCATGACTTCCTGAGCCTTCTTCTTGATCTTCAACCTCAGGTCCATTTCCCCCTTCATGATCATGGTTGTTTTGATCTTCAGCTTCATGAGTGTTAGGCACTCCTTGCCTTATCTGATCCTGGGTCATATTAATCCCAAGACCTTCAAGAATGATCCGGAGGCTAGTTGCCTTATCAGATGCTTGAGATAGATCCTTCAAATCATCCCAGCTCTTCTCTTCATAGTATCCTCTGGATTCCACAAACTTCACATCCCTTGACACCAGAAATCTTCTTGTCTTTGGATCAAAGCATTTGTAACCCTTCTGTGTTGCTGAGTAGCCAATAAACATTGCTCTTGTGCTTCTTGGTTCCAGTTTGCTCCTCATTTCTCCTGGTACTAGCACAAAGCACAAACATCCAAACACTCTCATATGATGTAATACTGGCTTCTCCTTGTTTAACACCTCAAATGGAGCCTTGTCATCCAATACCCTGGTTGGTATCCTATTGATCAGGTAGCACGCAGTCATCACAACATCACTCCAAAACCTCTTTGGAACATTTGACTGAAACATGATGGATCTAGCAACTTCCATAAGATGTGTATTCTTCCTTTCAGCAACTCCATTTTGTTGGGGTGTATAAGGACAGCTTGTCTGATGGAAAATCCCATGTTAAGATAAGTGTTGCTTGAAGGCCAAGCTTTTGTACTCACCACCATTGTCAGACCTGAAAATCTTTATCTTGGCATTATAGTGGTTAGTTACATAAGTCTGGAAATTTCTAAATGCATCAAGCACTCTATCTTTAGTTTGAATGAGTGTTATCCAGGTGTATTTCGATTTTTCATCAATGAATGTTACAAAGTACTTGTAATTTTCCCTAGATAAACAAGGGGCAGTCCATACATCAGAATGCACAAGATCAAAGCACTTCTCATATAAAGTTGTGGATTTATGAAAGACTGATTTACAATGCTTACCCAAGATACATGCTTCACATTCATTATTTTTATATATGACACCTGGTAACATTAAACTTAGAGCTCTAACATGTGGATGTCCTAATCTAGCATGCCATAATGCATTTTTATTCAAGACAGAAGTAGAACTAAACGAGTAACAAAGACTATAAATGGGATCTGTGTCTTCCAACATATAGAGGTCTCCTCTTGCAACTCCCTTTCCAATCAACTTATGGCTCTCAATATCGTGAAACTTCACATCATTAGGACTGAATATAACATTGCAATGTAAATCAGTTGTGCATTTCTTAACAGATAGAAGATTATATGTGAATTCAGGCATATAGAAAGCTTTAGAATCCTTGTCAAACAGTCTTAATGTGCCTATTCCTTTTATTGCTACTCTATCTCCATTTGCAATCATTACATGACCATGAGCAGGTTCTATATTCTGTATAAGACTATTGTCACTGATCATATGATGAGATGCCCCTGAATCAACTATTAGAGGTTTACATGTGCTATGAGCAGTGTGGGAACTATGCATTTCAAGTTTATGTCCTAAATGACTAAGGTTCTTAAGCCATTGAGATGCAATATATGATCTATCAGGGATAGTCATTATGTATTTGCAGCATAGGAGTACCCTAAGGGGTTACCAGATACATTACCATTCTCCTTGAGAGCCTTGATTAGAGAATCAATGTCTGATCTCCTGACCAGTTCATGCTCCATGCTCTTCAAGGGCGAGTGTTGAGAAGTCAAGGCCTTTCCTTCACGTTCATGCATTGTTGAACTAGCTCCAGATGGACCAGCTTCACTTGTTTCTGCTGAGAGGTGGGCTCTTGCATCTCTATCCTTCATAAATTTCACAGGCTTGAGGTGGGGATGGAGTATCCAGCATTGGCTCCTCTTGTGACCTGGCTTCTTGCAATGATCACAGTTACCTCCAAACCTTATATCCTCACCACTTCTCCTTTCATCTAGTCTGTACATAGCTTTGTTAGATTGAACAGCCTCAGCCTTGTTAGCAAGAGAGAGTTCCCCCTTACCACCAAACAATCCCAAAGACCCTTCCTCCTTCTGGATTTGAGCACATACTTCCTCTAAGGTTGGAAGCTTTGAGGATCTCAGTATGTGTTTAATCAAATCATTGAAGGCTGGATTCAGAGTCAGAAGTAATCCAAACACCTGATCTTGCTCACGCATCTCCATGAGGATATCTTGATCAGTTGTGTTTGGTCTGAGCATCTCTAGTTCAGACCATAAGGCCCTGAACTTTCCCAAGTGTTTAGTAAACTCCACCTCTTCTTGCACAAGAGTGTTGATAGCTCTCTTTAGCTCAAACACCCGGCTCAGATTGGATGTGTTTCCATAGATCTTCTAGAGTGTCTCCCATAGATCCTTTGGCGTCTCACAGTAGCTGCATGCTTCAAGGATAGATGCATCTAGAGACCCTTGAATCATGGTTAGAACCATCATGTCATCTTGAATCCACTTCTGTTGATCAGCAAGAGCAGATTCTTCTGTGCCTTTATCCTTGTCAGCAACTGGTTTTGGAGCTCCATCAGACACATGACTCCACAAACCCTTTCTCCCAACCGCAGTCTTCACTAGGCGAGACTACAACAGGTAGTTTCCACCACCTTTAAGTGTAACCGGACCGTCACCACTATCTTGCTTCCATCCATCTCTCAAGAACAGCTTGAACACGAAATGAAGATGAAGGAAAGAGGATTCAAACACCGGGATATGAGGAACCTGGCTCTGATACCATGAGATTTTTAGAGTAAAAGAGATAAGTATGAGAATCTAAGAGAAGAATGAAGTGTATCCAAGATTTAGAGAGTAGTGTTCATGATGAACAAGAGAGAGTGAGATGGAGAGAGAGAGTATCACGGAAAATGTTTTGCTTAATCTTATTACTCTGAGCATAAGTTACAATATATAGAGGAGAGGCCTTAATCTAACCCACAAACTGTCATAAAAGAGTATGGTAAACAATAGGTTAACGTGGACACTCAAGGAGAATGGCGCGCCTAGTTTGAATGCTTGGCTGAGAGGGCTTGCTGCCTTTGGCATCTTGACTAGATGCCTTCTCCTTTCCAGCATGAGCCAGCCTGTCTTGGTCAAGCCTTATCCGGCGAGTCTCCTTTCTTCTTTTACCGGGTGACCATCAAGTTAACCTCTCTTTTACCTTTGCACTTATTTACCTTGGCTTCCTTTCTCCTTGCCATGCACGTTTCCTGCTTTGCCTTGTACGGATAGAGAGTTGTACGGCCAGAGACTATCCGTACAACTTGCCCTAGTTTTGCACATTACCAAAATGTCTTCTTGGTTGAGCAAAAGTGGGTTTGGGTCAAGTGATCCGTACAGTCGGCCGGAAAGTCCGTACTGTCCGTACACTTGCCCCAACTTTGCACCAACTCCTCTTTGATCTCATTCCTTAGACTAAGTGCTCTCATCCTCTTCTTTATTTACTCAGTGAGAGTGAGGATGACCTAATCTAGCATGCCATAGTACATTAGAAGCTAAAACATGTAATGTAACTAAAAGCATAAGAGAAATCAGAACTAGGTTTGGTGTCATCAAGCAAATACAATCCTTCCTTGCTCACACCTTTTCCAAGCATCTTATTAGTCTCAATATCCTGAAAATGGACATCATTAGGACTAAAAATAACATTGCAATTAAGATCGGTAGCAGCCTTTTCAACCGAAAGTAAGTTGGATGTAAATGTAGGCATATAGAATGCCTTAGACTCCTTATCAAATAGTTTCAAGTTTCCTATGCCCTTAATAGGAACTCTATCACCATTAGCAATTACAACACTTCCTAGAGCATGTTCAATATTGCTAATAAGTCTAGAGTCCCTAATCATGTGATGAGATGCTCCTGAATCAATAATCAATGGTTTTGAACTCAATGATGCATTTGAATCATTACTACTAATGTTACTAGAGTTTGCATTGAGACCCTTGATAAGGGCTTCAATGTCTGACTTGCGGATGAATGCATCATCAGAGGAAGGTTGAGAGGTGGCTTCAACTGCATAGGTGGTAGACACCATAGCTCTTCCCTCACCATTTGGACGCATAGGTTGTGAAGTTTGCTGAGCAGCTTCATTAGCCCTTGCTTGGTTAAATCTTGATGTGGGCCTGAGATGTGGGTGGAGAATCCAGCACTTGTTCTTCATGTGACCACTCTTCTTACAGTGCTCAAAAGTGACTCTGCGGCTGTCTGGCTTGAAAAAGGCTTTATTAGCTGACACTTCTGCCTTGTGAGCCATGTTCAAGTCACCTTTTCCACCAAAGAGACCCACTGAGCCTTGCTCTTTCTGAATTTGAGCACATACCTCTTCCAGAGTAGGTAGTTTATCTGACCTCAGCATGTGTTTGATGAGATCATTGTAAGCTGGATTGAGAGTGAGCAGTAGGCCAAACACTTTGTCTTGCTCACGCCTCTTATTCAAGATAGTAGGTTCAGTGGTGCTTGGCCTTAACATCTCCAGTTCTGCCCAGAGAGCTCTGAACTTACCAAAGTGTTGGTTAAAGTCCATATCTTCCTGGTTCAAGCCATTGATAGCTTTCTTCACTTCAAAGACCCTACTAAGGTTGGATATGTTTCCATAAACCTTTTGTAGTGTGTCCCACAACTCCTTTGCGGTTTCATAGAAAGAGTAGGCCTCCATTATGGGACCATCCAGTGAGCTCTGGATGATAGACAGCACCATGAGGTCCTCTTGACTCCATTTGCCTTCATCTACCACCACAATCTCTTTTCCATCTTCTCCTTGGCTGGTTTGTCTTGGCGCCTCTTCTGAAGTGACATGGGACCATAGACCTCTTCCACCAAGGGCATTCTTGATCAATCTTGACCAGAGAAGGTAGTTTACTCCCTTTAGAGTGACTGGAATCACCACTGACTTGCTTTGCTCCATTTCGAAGTGCTATTGTCCAGTGGATAAAATAGTGTACCGAGTAGAAACTTGAATTTTGAACACTGGACAATATAGAACACGAGCAACAACAGGCTAATCTCTCTTTATTTGGTGAGAATGTGAAGGAAAGTGAAAGTAAATGAGGTGAAATGATGAGATATAACCCAGAAAACTCGCAAGAACAGATCTATTACCCACTGGATAAAGAAGTGTTCTTCAAGATTTGCAAGAAATAATCGGATAGAATGAAAGAGTGTTGAATGTAGAGTGAGTTTGCGGAAGAAATAAAAAGGTTTAGGAGCTTAAAGCTTTGATACCATGTAAGTTTTATTAAGAACAGAGTGAAGAACACTCAAGAACAAGAGAGAGAGAGTAGGTTTAATCTTGAAATGAAAGGAGAGAGATAGAGAGAAGTGTTTGTATTCGAGAGAGAATAGAGAGTGAAGAAGGAGTTTGTTTCCTTGATTTTTATTTCTTGTTGTATACAACATATTTAAAGACAGAGAAGAAAGAGAGAGGAAATCAACAGCACACTGGTCCAAAGACTATATTCTGACCCAACAGCTCTTTTAGCAGTATATCTGGATTTAAATTCAAACTTAACCATAATAGCTGGTTAACTCAACCCCAACGGTCTTCCTAAGCTTCTCCAGGTTAAGTTAAGCGACCCCAGACATCTGCCTTGCCTTATAAGGTTTTATAAGATAGTCTATACGGACAGAAACTATCTTATTGTCCAGATTATTTCTTCTTCATTCTTTTCCTCTCTTTGATTTTTCTGGATCGCTCTCTTGATCTCCTTCAGTTGTTTATGTCTTCTTTATTGTTTCAAATCAATACTGGAGAGTGTCCCACAGCTCTTTGGAAGTTTCACAGTATGAGTAAGCTTCCAAGATTGAGGCTTCAAGGCTGTTCTGAATGATAGATAGCACCATGAGGTCCTCCTGACCCCTCTTTCCATCTTCATCAGCAACAACCACCACTTCTTTGCCATCCTCTCCTAGGATGGTCATCTTTGAGGTCTTGCCTTCAACAACATGTTCCCAGAGTCCTCTGCCTCCAAGAGCAGTCTTGGCAAGCCTTGACCACAATAGATAGTTAGGTCCCTTAAGAGTAACTGGAATCACAACCATTTTTGAGTTTTCCATCAGAAACAGCAAGAACAAAAAGAACAGCTCAAGAACAGTTCAAGAACAGAGGGAAAAAAACAAGGATTTTCGAAAATAATCAGAGTAATGAAAGAGATAGCGGAATAGAAGAGAGAATAGTGAAGAGAATAGGTTTCAAGAGCTTATTTGCTCTGATACCATATAAGTTTTAGAGATTCAGAGAGATTTTTGGAAGAACATGATGAACAAACTCAAGAACATGAGAGAGGAGAGCTTGATTTCGTGGACAGAAGTATAGAGAGAGAGAGAGTAAAGTGTTTTCCTTGCTTGATTTAGGTTACACAGGATACTTTAAGTAGAGTAAGCCAGACAATAAGTATGAATAAACAATTGGCCTTCTGAAGATGCTCTGGCCTTCTGAAGATGCTCTGGCCTTCTGAAGATGCTCTGGACGTGCAGGGACCACTCAGCTGGGCAGAAAGGGACAGCTTCTTTGTTTCTTTCTTCCTTGGCAGATCATGTGACTTTGGTTTGTCACAAAGCTCCAACAAGTTGTCTACACTTGTTTATTTTATTCCAGAGGTTAGGGAGATCAGAGAAGATATTTAAATTCGTCCCATTCCTTTACTTGCCATCCAAGACACTCTTAGGGCAAGCTGTACGGACTGACTTGTAGGTCAAGTTGTATGAACAAGCTTGCATCCTAAGTTAACTTGAATTTGCCTCTCTCTCTTGTTCCTTATTGCCTTAACCTTATTATTCCTTCATGTCAACAAAATCAAGCTTCTTACATCGTGATTCATTCTGGTTTTATTAGTATCAAGAATAAATTGCCAAATCTCCAAACAGGACAAACTGGAATCACTTCGGTTAAAAGTGGGATAACTTCTTCATCATAAGTCCAATGATATTGATATAACTTCAGGATGATTCTGCACTGATTTATGAGTCCAAATCAAGCTTCTTACATCTTTATTCATTCTGGTTTTGATTAGAACAAGGAAGAAATTGGAAACTCTCCAAACAGGGCAAACTAGAATCACTTCGGTTAAAACTGGGATAACTTCTTCATCATAACTCCTATGATATTGATTAAACTTCAGGGTGATTTACACTGATTTATGAGTCCAAATCAAGCTTCTTACATCGTGATTCTTTCTGGTTTTATTAGTATCAAGAATAAATTGCCAAATCTCCAAACAGGACAAAATGGAATCACTTCGGTTAAAAGTGGGATAACTTCTTCATCATAACTCTTATGATCTTGATTAAACTTCAGGGTGATTCTACACTGATTTATGATTTCAAATGAAGCTTCTTACATCGTGATTCATTCTAATTTTATTAGTATCAAGAAGAAATTACCAAATCTCCAAACAGTGTAAACTGGATTCACTTCGGTTAAAAGTGGGATAACTTCTTCATCATAACTCCTATGATATTGATTCAACTTCAGGGTGATTATCCACTGATTTATGAGTCCAAATCAAGATTCTTACATCTTGATTCAGTATGGTTTGATTTGAATCAAGAAGAAATTGCAAACTCTCCAAACAGGGCAAACTGGAGTCAATTCGGTTAAAAGTGGGTTAACTACTTCATCATAACTCCTATGATCTTGCTTCAACTTCAGGGTGATTCTACACTGATTTATGAATCCAAATCAAGCTTTTGCATCGTGATTCATTCTGGTTTTATTAGTATCAAGAATAAATTGTCAAATCTTCAAACAGGATAAACTAGGATCACTTCGATTAAAATTGGGATAACTTCTTCATCATAAGTCCAATGATATTGATTCAACTTTTGGATGATTCTACACTGATTAATGAGTCTAAATCAAGCTTCTTACATTGTGATTCATTCTGGATTTATTAGTATCAAGAAGAAATTGCCAAATCTCAAAACAGGGCAAACTGGGATCACTTCGGTTAAAAGTGGAATAACTTCTTCATCATAACTCCAATGATATTGATTCAACTTCAGGATGAATCTACACTGATTTATGAGTCCAAATTAAGCTTCTTACATTTTTATTAATTCTGGTTTGATTAGAATCAAGAAGAAATTGCCAAATCTCAAAAAAGGGTAAACTCGAGTCACTTCGGTTAAAAGTGGGATAACTTCTTCATCATAACTCCTATGATCTTGATTCAAATTCAGGGTGATTTTAAACTCATTTATGAGTCCAAATCAAGCTTCTTACATCGTGATTCATTCTGGTTTCATTTGTATCAAGAAAAAATTGTCAAATCTCCAGACCAGGTAAATTGGAATCACTTCGGTTAAAAGTGGGATAACTTCTTCATCATAACTCCTATGATATTGATTCAACTCCTGGATGATTCTACACTGATTTATGAGTCCAAATCAAGCTTCTTTCATCTTGATTCATTCTGGTTAGATTAGAATCAAGAAGAAATTGTGAAATCGCTAAACCGGGTACACTGGAGTCACTTCCGTTAAAAGTTGGATAACTTCTTCATCATAACTCCTATGATCTTGATTCAAATTCAGGGTGATTCTAAACTGATTTATGAGTCCAAATCAAGCTTCTTACATCGTGATGCATTCTGGTTTTAGTTGTATTAAGAAGAAATTGCCAAATCTCCAAACAGGATAAACTGGAATCACTTCAGTTAAAAGTGAAATAACTTCTTCATCATAACTCCTATGAGTGAACATGAAGCAATAAACAAGAGGATCCAGTGTTGACATGAAGAAATGAATGGCAAGAGTTAAGCGACCAAGATAAGAGAAGTATTCTGGATGATCAAGAGTGGACTGATCCGTACAGTCCATACACCACCTTGAATCTCCTAAAGACCTAACTTGACTTACACGACACACAAGAGGAGAGTCTAACCGGGAAAGACTTATTTAAACATCTGCCTAAGCTTCAGCAAGAGAAAGGTATCCGTTGGAGTCAAGACAGAAGGAGATCACATGTGTAGTTAAGGTTTGGATCAGATGAGAGAGACATAAGGACCAGTCACTTTCACCTCAGCTGGACGAGCCATCTGCCTGGTCCAGACTGCTCTCTGCCTTGCTCAGACCTATTTGTTTATTCTTTTCTTAGTCAACTTGTTTCCCTATTTATGTATGCATCCTAAGAAACCATTAAGGCAAGGAATACAATTCCTCATTAACCTATTCTCGTCTCTCTCTCTCTCTATACTCTCTCTCGAATTCTCTCTACCTTCTCCCTAGTTCTTCCTGTTCTTCATCTCCTACACACAAACCAGACACTAAACACACTTATTCTAACATGGTATCAGAGCCACAAATCTCTTATCAGAGCTTCAAGGCTCACCCTATTATCCAGCGGTTAATAGCAGAAGAAGATGGAGAACACCAAACCTGCGACCATTCTTGTGACTGTGAATGGGGGTAAACTACCTTCTATGGTCTAGATTGGTGAAAACTGCCCTTGGAGGAAGAGGTTTATGGAGCCATGTCTCAACCGGAGAAGCTCCAAAACAGACCATCCAAGGAGAAGATGGAAAGGAGATAGTTGTGGTGGATGAAGGCAAATGGGCTCAGGAGGACCTCATGGTGCTTTCTCTCATCCAAAACTCTCTGGATCCAGCCATTTTGGAAGCTTATTCATACTGTGAAAGCTCCAAAGACTTATGGGAAACTCTCTACAAGGTTTATGGAAACATCTCTAACCTTACTCGAGTTTTTGAAGTAAAGAAGGCCATCAACTCTCTCAGTCAAGAAGATGTGGACTTTACAGTTCATTTTGGCAAGTTCAGGTCCCTTTGGGCTGAGTTGGAGATGCTCAGACCACACACAACTGAACCAGCAGCTCTGAATGAGAGGCGTGAGCAGGATAAGGTCTTTGGGTTACTTCTCACCCTTAGTCCAACCTACAATGACCTAATCAAACATATACTGAGAGCTGACAAGCTACCAAGCTTGGAAGAAGTTTGTGCTCAGATACAAAAGGAGCAAGGATCCCTGGGTCTATTTGGAGGCAAAGGTGAGCTGGTCATGAGCAATCAAGCTGAGGGACCAGTAGCAAACAAAGGGGTTTACAAGTATGATGATAGGAAGACCTTAATATGTGATCACTGCAAAAAGAAGGGTCACATGAAGGACAAATGCTGGATACTCCATCCTCATTTGAAACCAAATAAGTTCAAGGAACCAAGGAATCAGTACCAGGAGGCTAGAGCTCATTTCTCAAATGATGGAGCTGAACCAGTGACTCCCTCTGGATGCCTCTCAACGTGCTCCAACACTGGTATGGGAAAGGCCTTGGCGACAACTTCCTCTTACTCCACAGCAAGGACTAACCAGGATGAGACTATCAAAAGATCTGATCTAGAGGCTCTCATCAAGGCTTTAAAAGAAAACTCTGGTATCCCTAATACCCTTGGTATCTCACTTAATGCATCTTACATTGCTGGTACTTCCATGAATAGATTAGACACTGCTAGACCTTTAGTAATAGATTCAGGTGCATCACATCATATGATTAGTGATTCAAACCTGATTACAAATATAAAACCAGCCTTAGGCAGTGTCATGATAGCTAATGGTGATAGGGTACCAATAAAAGGTATAGGTGATTTGCAATTGTTTGATAAAGTGTCTAAAGCTTTCTATATGCCAACCTTTGCATCTAACCTTCTGTCTGTTAAGAAAGTCACCTCTGACTTGAATTGTCATGTTACATTCACTCCTACTGAGGTTTATTTTCAGGATATTGAGACTAGTAAGTTGCTGGGCAAAGGTGGAACCAAGGGAGACTTGTACTTTCTTGAGAACACAATGCTAGCTTCTGATTTATCTTGTGCTTTAAACTCTATTTCTGAATTCCCTAAAGATGTAATATGGGATGCTAGACTAGGACATCCTCATTCTCGTGCCTTGAACATCATGTTGCCTAGTATTTATTTTAAAAGTGATTGTGAGGACATTGCAAATCTGTGTTTCCTAAATCCATGACCATATATGATAATTGCTTTGATCTAGTTCATTCTGATGTTTGGACAGCACCCTGTGAATCTAGAGAACAACATAAATACTTTGTGACATTTATAGATGAAAAATCTAAGTACACTTGGTTAACATTGTTGAAATCAAAGGACAGGGTACTAGAAGCTTTTAAGAACTTTCAAAGTTATGTTGCTAATCACTTTCATGCCAAGATTAAGATTTTTAGGTCAGACAATGGAGGAGAATACACCAACACAGCCTTCACGCAACACCTTGCCACACAAGGCATCATCCATCAAACTAGTTGCCCCTACACTCCTCAACAAAATGGTGTGGCAGAGAGGAAAAATCGACATCTAATGGAGGTGGCCAGGAGCATGATGTTCCACATGAATGTGCCTAAAAGACTATGGGGAGATGCAGTTGTCACTGCCTCTTACTTGATCAACAGAATCCCCACAAAAGTCCTCAGTGATAAATCACCTTATGAGGTACTCAACAAAACTAGACCATCTATAGATCACTTGCGTGTGTTTGGGTGTATGTGTTTTGTTTTGATCCCAGGTGAACTAAGAAACAAACTGGAGGCTAAGAGCACCAAGGCTATGTTCATTGGCTACTCACCAACTCAGAAGGGCATACAAGTGCTATGTCCCAGCCACTAGGAAAGTTCTGATTTCCAGGGATGTCAGATTTGTGGAATCAAGAGCCTATTATGATGAGAAGAGTTGGAGTGAACTCAAGGACCTATCTCACTCTGCCTCTGATAGAGCCAACAACCTGAGGGTGATTCTAGAAAATCTTGGCATCAATCTGCCAAAAGAACCTATGGAGAACAAGGAGGAATCAGCTCATGGTGAGGAACCTGCTGAGGAAAACATTCCAGCTACTCATCCTGATCCTGAGGGGGGCAATGACACGATACATCCTGAAGGAAACTCAATGGCTCATGATCAAGATGAGTTGCCATCAGATACAGAAAATGTGACTCAACCAGAAGATTCAAGTGAAACAAATGAGGCAGAGGCAGAACCTGATCAGATACAACCTCTGAGAAGAAGTACAAGGATCAGGAACCCTGCATCAAACTGGATCAACACAAGAGTATACTTCAATGCTGAGGCAGTAGCTCACCCAATCAGTGCAACATGCTCTCTGGCTCAGTATCCAGAAGAACATCAAGCCTTCATCAGTGAGTTGGATCAAGAATGGATACCAAGGTCATATCAGGAAGCCATGGAACATGAGGAGTGGAGAGAGTCAGTTGGGAAAGAGACTGATGCCATGATAGCAAATGATACATGGTATGAAGCTGAACTCCCTAAAGGCAAGAAGGCAGTGACAAGTAGATGGATCTTCACTATCAAGTATCTAGCAAATGGGAAACCAGAGAGAAAGAAGACTAGACTAGTAGCAAGGGGATTCACTCAAACTTATGGAGAGGACTACATTGATACATTTGCACCAGTGGCTAAACTACATACAATAAGAATTGTTCTCTCAATTGCTGTTAACTTGGAATGGGAGCTATGGCAAATGGATGTGAAGAATGCATTCCTACAAGGAGAGTTGGAAGATGAAGTGTACATGCGACCACCTCCTGGCCTAGAGAGTCTTGTAAAACCAGGAAATGTTCTAAGGCTAAAGAAGGCAATCTATGGCTTGAAGCAATCACCAAGGGCCTGGTATCACAAGTTGAGCACAACACTCAATGGAAAAGGCTTTGTGAAATCTGAAGCTGATCATACACTCTTCACACTAACCATCCAGCAAGGAATGGTAGTCATTCTTGTCTATGTAGATGACATTATCATCACTGGTAGTGACAAGGGAGGTATCATCTCACCTAAAACCTTTCTTAAAACAGCATCTGATATTAAGGATTTAGGAGAGTTAAAGTACTTCCTTGGGATAGAAATATGCCGATCTAGAGAGGGGTTTTTCTTATCACAAAGGAAGTACACACTTGACATTTTAAATGAGGCAGGAAACCTTGGAGGAAGACAGGCCAAAACCCCATTGGAAGAAGGCTACAAGGTATTGCGAGAGGGGGAGTTTGAAGATACACCATTTGAAGATGTCAAGAAGTATAGGAGGATGGTTGGAAAGCTAATCTACCTAACTATCACTCGTCCAGATGTGTGCTTTGCTGTGAACCAAGTGAGTCCACACATGCAAGCCCCCAAAGTCCATCACTGGAACCTGGTGGAGAGGATCTTGAGATACTTAAGAGAGGCTCCTGGTCAAGGTGTGTGGATGGCGTGCAACAAGAGTACTAAGTTGTAGGATATTGTGATGCTGATTGGGCTGGAGACAGAGTCGATAGAAGATCAACCACAGGCTATTTCACCTTCATTGGAGGAAACTTGGTCACATGGAAAAGCAAGAAGCAGAAGGTGGTATCTTGCTCAAGTGCTGAGGCAGAATACCGATCTATGAGAAAGCTAACTAGTGAACTCATATGGATCAAGGGATTGCTAAAGGACTTGGGTATAGAGATCACTACACCCATGACAATGCACTGTGATAATCAGGCAGCCATACACATTGCATCCAACTCAGTATTCCATGAGAGAACCAAACATATAGAGGTGGATTGCCATAAGGTCAGGCAAGCAGTGGAACATCAAGTCATTCTCCCATGCTATACCAGAAGTGAAGATCAACTGGCTGATATATTCACTAAGGCAGCCAGCACCAAGGTTTGTGAGTCCATTCATCCTAGACTTGGACTCATAGACCTCACATGTCACTAATCCTCTTGCCATGAAGGATTCTACTCTTTTTCCTTGCTTGGTTTTTATCCCTAGTGGTTTTTCCAAGTAAGGTTTTAATGAGGGAATGCTTCATGGTATCCAAGCTTGACTGGTTCCCCATAGTCAAGCTTGAGGGGGAGTGTGAACATGAAGCAATAAACAAGAGGATGCAGTGTTGACATGAAGAAATGAATGGCAAGAGTTAAGAGATCAAGATAAGAGAAGCATTCTGGATGATCAAGAGAGGACTGATCCGTACAGTCCGTACACCACCTTGAATCTCCTAAAGACCTAACTTGACTTACATGACACACAAGAGGAGAGTCTAACCGAGAAAGACTTATTTAAACATCTGCCTAAGCTTCAGCAAGAGAAAGGTATCCGTTGGAGTCAAGACAGAAGGAGATCACATGTGTACTTAAGGTTTGGATCAGATGAGAGAGACATAAGGACCAATCACTTTCACCTCAGCTGGACGAGCCATCTGCCTGGTCCAGACTGCTCTCTGCCTTGCTCAGACCTATTTGTTTATTCTTTTCTTAGTCAACTTGTTTCCCTATTTATGTATGCATCCTAAGAAACCATTAAGGCAAGGAATACAATTCCTCATTAACCTATTCTCGTCTCTCTCTCTCTCTATATACTCTCTCTCGAATTCTCTCTACCTTCTCTCTAGTTCTTCCTGTTCTTCATCTCCTACACACAAACCAGACACTAAACACACTTATTCTAACATTGTATCAGAGCTGCAAAGCTCTTGAAACCTTTCTCTACTTCCGCAAAGCACTCTGCTCTATTCTCTGGTCAAGTTTCTTCAAGGCTCACCCTATTATTCAGCGGTTAATAGCAGAAGAAGATGGAGAACACCAAACTTGCGGCCATTCTTGTGACTCTGAAGGGGGTAAACTACTTTCTATGGTCTAGATTGGTGAAAACTGCCCTTGGAGGAAGAGGTTTATGGAGCCATGTCTCAACCGGAGAAGCTCCAAAACAGACCATCCAATGAGAAGATGGAAAGGAGATAGTTGTGGTGGATGAAGGCAAATGCGCTCAGGAGGACCTCATGATGCTTTCTCTCATCCAAAACTCTCTGGATCCACCCATTTTGGAAGCTTATTCATACTGTGAAAGCTCCAAAGACTTATGGGAAACTCTCTACAAGGTTTATGGAAACATTTCTAACCTTACTCAAGTTTTTTGAAGTAAAGAAGGCCATCAACTCTGATGTGATCCTGGAAAGCACCAAAGAATGGAAGCATGAACCTGAACCTGAAGAGCTTGAGGATGCAACATTTAAGAGTGCATTTGATGTGATCAAGGACCGGATCACTAAGGAGAACAAGGAGAGTCTAGATGAACCACGAGAAGCCACATTGCACCAACAACTTGGTGATGATGCTCTAGCCATTCCTGAAGGTCCCATGACTCGTTCCAGAGTCAAGAAGCTTAAAGAGAATGTTGTTGGATTACTCACTTCACATCCACAACAACAAAGTCTTGGACAAGGTCTGATCCGAGATGTCTTGATCACCATTCAAGCCATCTCTACATCAAGCTGAGTTAGTGTCTAGGCAAGACATGGGGTGTGTGCTCTTTTCCTTGCTTTTGGTTTTGTCCCACGAGGTTTTCCAGGAGGAAGGTTTTTAACGAGGCCACAACTTGTCTACACATCACCTAAGTGCTATTCTCGGTCCAAGACTATAGAAGTTTACATTTTATTTCATTCCATTTAAAAGCTTATGTTAAACTCTCTTTCCTTTTTTGATTCATGTCGAAACCCTAGAGGATTTGTCTCTGGTTTCTTATTTAAAGGGTTCTCTACACCCTTTTGTAATCATCCAATCTTTTCTATACAAGTTTATTCATCTTTGCGGCTCTCTCTCTCTCTAAAAGAAGTGTGCCGAGTCTGGTGTGTCATATCCAGAGCCTAAGGGTGTCTAGTTTGGTGTGTAATATCCAAACCATTCATCTAGGAGTATCAAGAGATCATCCATCCCTCTTGTGTCACCATCCATCCACACGCCTTGAAGGACTTGAGTCTTTTGATTCGTTCTTGCAAGGATTATCCATTCCCATCAACCAAAGAGCATCCTAGGGACGCATCAAGTGGTATCAGAGCAACTTTGGTTGGGAAGTACTCGCTATCCTCTTTGTTTTCTTGTTTCTTTTTGTTGTTTCAATCCGTGTATCATCTATCATCTTATCATCTTGAATAAGCATTAGAACTCTTTGTATAGGGCTGCTCGTGACTGCATAAGTGTTTAGACAAGAAATTTTAGACTTTCCTTTTTTGGTTTCATGCGAAAACCCTAGAGAGATAAAAACCCTAGCCGCATGTACCTTGTTGTCGATCACTTTGTGCATTAGTTTAGCTTGTCTATCACCTTGAACACGAGCATATTGAGGCTATTAGGGTGCTAGAAACCCTTAGGAGTGATTAGGAAAAAGCTTAGAAGTGTTTCCTTTTTGCTTGAATCTTTTTCCTTTTTCTAGCCGATTTCCTTTTCACTTTTGTCTTGCATTGTAAGCTTGTTTGCTTTTCCTTTTTGCTTGTTTTCTTTTTCCTTTTTGCTTGTCTTGTTCCCTAGAAACCTTTTACTGGTTATTTTGGTTACCTTTGCGTGCAGGAAGCATGGAAGCCAAGTCTGAAGAAGAAGCTTAACTCGTCAGCTTCTCATGGAGGCTATGTCGGCTCAACTCAACCAAAACATGGTGGCAACCATGACCGAGATGATGAGGACCAACCTCAATGACCTCAGGAGAGAGCTTAGAGAAGACATTAGGAGAGCTACTAGTCAAGCACCAAACCGAGAGACTAGGAGAGAAAGAGAGAGGAGAGAGGAGAGACCTCATGCAACTCGCCAAGAACATTATGGTTATAAGGAGACTGACAATGAGTATGAGCACCTCAGTTCATCCTCAAGAAGACATAGGCGTGTCCAAAGAGAAGGATGAACCAGGGAGATGAGCTTGCTGGTTTGAAGATCAAGATACCCCCATTCCATGGCAAAGCTGAGTGGGAGAAGAAGATTGAAAGCCTTGATGGAAAGGAACCAGTCTCTAAGCCATCTAAAGAAGATAAACAATTCTGTTTATTCAGTGAAGAGGTTAAGGAGGCATTGTTACAAGTAATGATGGGTGTGGAGAAGCAAATCAAACGGACCAACACAACACGTCCATCCATTGAAACACAGCATCAAGAACCAGCACCAGTTGCGCCTATCCAAGAAGATCAAGACAAAGTAACCTCCCATATCTTTCATAAAGAAGAACAGCCTGTTCAGAACGTCATGGTCCCTTTAACACAACACATGGTAGCAGAGAAGACACCCAGGGAACCTCAGAGAGCTCATAGAATGAATCAACTAATTGTCTTTGATCCATGTGATTTCCAAAGGACCTTCTTAGGTACTTTTCTGTTCACTCCTTTTGTTTGGTACAAGAAAGGAGAAGTGGAACTATCAAGACACGACTTGGACATGAGACATGTTGTATTTGAGCCTGGAGGAGAGGTCTTGAATCAGAAGAACAAGATCAAACAGGTTAAGAAGAGTTCAGCTGCACCAACATTGGATTTTGTAGATTTCTCATCCTTTGAAGATAAGGGGTTGCACGTCTCAGCTCAGCAAGAGTTTCACTATGAAACCAACTGGAGAATGAAGCCAAATCAGTCACGGATCCAACAAACCAGACAACACAGAGAATGGCCTTCTGATCATCAAGATATTGCTAGTTTTGCAAAACATGCCGGTTTGGATCTTTCCCAAGAGGAACTTATGTCTGATTGTGCTGGAAGGTTACAGACCTACTCGTGGAGACCTGGAGAATATTTCCACAAGATTATCACCCTTGGAGAGTGCTCTGTTCGTGCTAGAACAAGTTGGGGTCATAAGGAGTTTGAAGTTGATCAAAAGGACTTGCATCTTGACCATATCAAGATATGGAAGCCACCAGATATGCAGCAACTTCAGTACCAATGCAAAGATTATCAAAATGTAATTGGAGATGAAGGAGTCACTAGAGTCAATGGTGAAGTGATTACTGGAGCAGGAGAAGAACTCATGTTTTCTTCTCAAATCAAAGAGAAACCACCAGAGGAACTTAGTCTACAACAATCTCCAAAGGAACCAACCCGGGGTAACTATCTAAACTCAAAGAAAAACATGAAACCTGATTTGCTTGCTGTGAGTACAGGTCAAACTGTTTTGAGATCTACCATTTGGGAAAAGAGAAGCTATGATAATGATCAGAGTATCAAGAATGGGTTGTTGGCTAAGTTGATGATGCAACCATCAAACCTTGGAAACTGTCTAGCCGCCAGCCTTGACATAGGGACAGTCCGAGGGTCATATCTCAACAACCACAAGGAGTTAACCATCAAACTCGACTGCCATGGAAACTTAACTCATCAGGGGCTCACGTCGAATTGGAATCAAGTCAAAACCTTCTCAGATGAAAGAGTTATGGGTTCTACAAATCGGGTGATCCTGTATTGGCTATCTTTGAATTTTCCTGAGTTTAAAACATCTCAATCCTATATATGGCGACCAGGTGAGCATGCTAAGGTAAGTGATCATGTTTTCAAGAGTTCTTTTATCAATTACACAGATATGATGCACTTGTTTTTGTCAAAAGAGCCATGTGCAGATTATGATGAAGCTTGGAAGCATACAAGAAGAAAGAACAAGCATGTGGAAGACAAGCGGTTCAAGCCACCTGATTTGGATCAGGATAAGCACCAGGACGTCACTAGCTTCATCCTCATCAAAGAAGCACCACCAGAAGCAGCACACAAGCCAAAACCGAGCAAAAACCAATTTGGGATAAGATTATTACTCTTTGATAAACTTTCATGTGCTAACTTGCTTTGTTTCAACATGTCAGGTTTAAGTAATGAATCAGGAACTAAATGGATTAGTGCCTTCTACATATCCAAACCAGTCAGCAACAATGCCTATCAAAGAGGCTTGCAAGGTAAGTGTAATCTGATTTTAAACTTCAAAGTTACTGACTTGGTCCCCTCTATTGTAGGTAAAACAGATTTGAGGACAAATCTTTTTGAAGAGGGAGGGGATGATGTGATCCTGGAAAGCACCAAAGAATGGAAGCATGAACCTGAACCTGAAGAGCTTGAGGATGCAACATTTAAGAGTGCATTTGATGTGATCAAGGACCGGATCACTAAGGAGAACAAGGAGAGTCTAGATGAACCACAAGAAGCCACATTGCACCAACAACTTGGTGATGATGCTCTAGCCATTCCTGAAGGTCCCATGACTCGTTCCAGAGTCAAGAAGCTTAAAGAGAATGTTGTTGGATTACTCACTTCACATCCACAACAACAAAGTCTTGGACAAGGTCTGATCCGAGATGTCTTGATCACCATTCAAGCCATCTCTACATCAAGCTGAGTTAGTGTCTAGGCAAGACATGGGGTGTGTGCTCTTTTCCTTGCTTTTGGTTTTGTCCCACGAGGTTTTCCAGGAGGAAGGTTTTTAACGAGGCCACAACTTGTCTACACATCACCTAAGTGCTATTCTCGGTCCAAGACTATAGAAGTTTACATTTTATTTCATTCCATTTAAAAGCTTATGTTAAACTCTCTTTCCTTTTTTGATTCATGTCGAAACCCTAGAGGATTTGTCTCTGGTTTCTTATTTAAAGGGTTCTCTACACCCTTTTGTAATCATCCAATCTTTTCTATACAAGTTTATTCATCTTTGCGGCTCTCTCTCTCTCTAAAAGAAGTGTGCCGAGTCTGGTGTGTCATATCCAGAGCCTAAGGGTGTTTAGTTTGGTGTGTAATATCCAAACCATTCATCTAGGAGTATCAAGAGATCATCCATCCCTCTTGTGTCACCATCCAATCCACACGCCTTGAAGGACTTGAGTCTTTTGATTCGTTCTTGCAAGGATTATCCATTCCCATCAACCAAAGAGCATCCTAGGGACGCATCAGGCAAGAAGGCAGTAACAAGCATGCTGTTGTTCACAATTAAGTACTTAGCCAATGGGAAACCTGAGAGGAAGAAGACCAGGCTGGTAGCAAGAGGCTACACTCAAGTATATGGTGAGGACTATCTTGAAACCTTTGCACCAGTGGCAAAGCTTCACACCATAAGGATTTTGCTTTCTCTTGCTGTGAATTTGGAATGGGATCTTTGGCAAATGGATGTCAAGAATGCATTCTTACAAGGAGAGCTAGAAGATGAAGTATATGTTGAAAGAGAGCAAGCACACACCTCTTCACTGATATTGGGCTGTAGAGCTGAGAAGGAGAATGAGTCCAAGAGGAGAAAGCTGAGTGATCCATTGGGCTGTAACCAAGAAAGGAGTAAAGAGACTGAAGAGAATGAAGCCCAGGACGTGGCCCAACACTCAGATAGCATGCAAGCAAGCAAGCAGGTCAAGAAAGTCAAAAACAGTGGCTAGATATTTTCTGCTCAGAATGCACCTCTGGTTTTCATCATTAGCCCATGGTTTTGGCAACTGGTTTTACCTGTAGTTTTATCTATATAATTAAGTTGTAAAAGAGTTAAGAATGTAACAAGAAAAAAGAATTAATCAGAAATACTTCTTCTCTTTCAGTTTGCTTACTAAAAACAGATTGCATACTCAGTTTGATCTGAAACTTGTTTGATCATTTAAACGAGTTTTACTCTTTTCCACTCAAATCTTCATGGTATCAGAGCAGTGTTAGCTCTTGAAGACCAGTTTGCTGCGAAAATCAAATACTCAAAACACTTTCTACTCTGTTTTTACTCTGTTTTTCTAAGATGGAAAATCAGAAGCAAATCATAATACCAGTTGTACTCAAAGGAGACAACTACTTGTTGTGGTCAAGAATCACCAAAACTGCCTTGAGGAGCCGAGGCTTGTGGGAGGCATATTGAAGGCACTCAAGATAAGTCCAAGGGTAAAGAGAAGGCTGGAGAAGAAACCAGCCAAGATGAGTCCAAATGGACACAAGATGATCAGCTTGTTTTAGCAGTTCTACAAAGCTCACTAGAACCAGCTATACTTGCTGCTTACTCATACTGTGAGACGCCTAAGGAGCTATGGGATACTCTACTGAGTGTTTATGGAACATTTCTAACCTCAGTAGAATTTTTGAGGTTAAGAAAGCACTGAACAACCTTCAACAAGAGGAGCGATTGTTCAAGGATTTCTTTGGAGAGTTCAGGAGTCTATGGGCAGAACTGGAGCTGCTCAGACCTCCAACAACTGATGTGAAGGAGCTGAATGAGAGGCGTGAGCAAGATCAAGTGTTTGGATTACTGCTTGCTCTCAATGGATCATTTAAGGGAATGATTCATCATATCCTAAGGTTTGACAAGCTTCCTAGTCTCAATGAAGTTTGTATGCTGATCCAGAAGGAGGAGGGTTCAAGAGGTCTCTTCCAAGGAACCAGTGAGACTGCTTATGTGAGTAGAGGAAGCCCTTTTCAACAAACTGATAGGAGAAATTACAATCTGAAGTGTGACCACTGCAAGCGCATGGGACATACCAAGGAGAAGTGTTGGGTACTTAAACCTGAACTACGACCAAGAAAGGAAATGAACTATCCAGTGAGGAACAATACACCAAGAGATGATGTGGTGAGGAAGTCAGACTTGGATGCACTTATAAAGAGCATTGCCAAGTTAACCGAATCTGGTAAGAGCTTCTCAGCCTGTAAAACTCATAAACCTGTCATTATAGATTCAGGAGCCTCACACCACATGATTAGTGATTCAGACTTGCTATGCAATATTAGGCCTCACTTTGGAAAGGTTAGTATTGCTAATGGTCAGGACATTGAAGTTAGAGGAATTGGAGAACTAGAACTGTTTAATAAGAGCTCTGAGGCCTTATACATGCCAGATTTCACATCTAATTTGTTATCTGTCCATAAGGCAACAAAGGACCTTGAATGCTTGGCAGTGTTTAGTGCTGATGATGTATGGTTTCTGATGCGTCCCTAGGATGCTCTTTGGTTGATGGGAACGGATAATCCTTGCAAGAACGAATCTAAAGACTCAAGTCCTTCAAGGCGTGTGGATCGGATGGTGACACAAGAGGGATGAATGAACTCTTGATACTCCTAGATGAATAACTTGGATATGACACACCAAATTAGACACCCTTAGGTTTCTGGATATTACACACCAGAACTCGACACCTTCTAGAGAGAGAGAGAGCCGACAAGAATGAAAGTAACTTGTTTAATAAAAGACTGGATGATTACAAGAGGGTGTAGAGAACCCTTTAAATAGGAAACCAGAGAACATACTCTCTAGGGTTTCGACCATAAACCAAAAAA
>CAJHQQ010001905.1:0-78561 GCA_905132885.1 Moricandia moricandioides
CTAATATCTAGGCCAAGAGATAAAAGTCTTTAAGCCGCCAATTCCTGATCAACTTAGTAAGCCGACTTGGAGTAGTCTTTCTCGGCTAAAAGTGTCCATAAGCCGAATCTTTTGTTGCCAGTGTTAAGCCGAGCCGACCGATCAACTTGTCGATGGGCCAAGCCGAGTATTTTGTGGGCCTTAAAGGGGGGAGTTAAACCCACCTCTTACAGGTTTTATGACAGATTATTAATGGGGTTTATGACATTAGAGAAGAGAAACCGACGGGATGATAACAGTACGGTTGGTCTATTCCAGTGAGAATGAGGAAGGCGAAGCATATGTGTAATGGGCTCTAGCGAAAAGCCTGTTTTGCGATTGAGATTTTTCCTTTTCTCTACTGAAGCTGTTCCGATGTGGCAAAATAACTCTATCTCATTGGTCGATTTTTTCATCATACGAGGAAAGGCTGGGAGTCTATGTTATTCTCCATTTAGTATAGGATATGTGAATTGTTATCAGATTTGTACTTAGGGCTAGAAAAAATATCTACACCTAAAAATTTAAACTGAATCCAACCCGAAGTAAATATTCGAGTAAAATTAAAATATTTGAAAGTTAAATAGTTCAATCGAGTCAATGTTGTACACTTTCTTATGCACTTATTTAAAGTTTATATCACTATATGTTACTTTTCATGTTTAAATATTGTGACAGCCCTCCCCTGTGGGACCCAGCTGGCGCTGCAGCGCATCGACCCTAACCCCTCCCTTGTGATACAACCTGCCTGAATTCACCCATAGGCCTCGGCTCACAAATAGGTTATTGGTGAGGTTCGAACCAAGGACATCACCCTTTAACAACTCTCCCACAGAGAAGCTGTTACCAATTGACCTGCAGGACAATTGGTAACAGCTTCTTTGTGGGAGAGTTGTTAAAGGGTGAGGTCCTGTGTTCGAACCTCACCGATAACCTATTTGTGAGCCAAGGCCTATGGGTGAATTCAGGCAGGTTGTATCACAAGGGAGGGGTTAGGGTCGATGCGCTGCAGCGCCAGCTGGGTCCCACAGTGGAGGGCTGTCATAGAAAAGTCGATTTTTATATAACGGCCTACCCCACAACTGGGCGGATCAGCCGGCCCTGCAGTGCACCGACCCTAACCCCTCCCCTGTGATACAACCTGCCCGAAATCACCCTAGGCCTCGGCTCACAGGTGGGTTATTGGTGCGCTTGGCGTTACTCGAACCCAAGACCTCACCCTTATATAAAAGTCGACTTTTATTGTAACAGCCCTCTCCGTGGGACCCAGCTGGCGCTGCAGCGCCTCGATCCTAACCTCTCCCCTGTGATACAACCTGCCCGAAATCACCCCTAGGCCTCGGCTCACAGATAGGTTATTGATGCGCTTGGCGTTACTCGAACCCAAGACCTCACCCTTTAACAACACTCCTACAGAGAAGTTGTCACCAATTGATCTGTAGCTCAATTGGTGACAGCTTCTCTGTAGGAGTGTTGTTAAAGGGTGAGGTCTTGGGTTCGAGTAACTCCAAGCGCATCAATAACCTATATGTGAGCCGAAGCCTAGGGGTGATTTCGGGCAGGTTGTATCATAGGGGAGGGGTTAGGGTCGATGCGCTGCAGCGCCAGCTGGGTCCCACGGAGAAGGCTGTTACAAATATATTCTAATTTTTCTTGGTCATTTAGTGAAGTTTGTATTGTCATTTGAAGTTCCTTGAATTTTTTCTGAATTTGTTATCATCTATATATTTTGGTTTATGTAATCTATGAATTTTTTTGTTGTTCAACCAATAGAGTTTATTTTGGATCATCATAATTATCATGTAACTAATGATTCCGAAACGATAAATACATGCATCAGATAGCCACAAAATTTATGTGCATGTCGAAGACAATGTTTCTGAATTTGGATTGTCTGAATAAATATTCATAAGAAAATAAATTCTTAACTATTATTTTGTGAGAGAAAAAAAACTATAGTTTTGTGGTGATAAATCTTAAAATAAATAAATAAATTATTTTATTATATTGTAACAAGCTTGAAGAAAACATAATTTTGGAGGTAATTAAGAAGTTCTTCTAAATTAATTTTAAGTATACGATATTCAATATATATATATATATATATCATTGGAAACTTTATAAAACCCGAATCCAACCCTTAAATATTAAACCCTAAACAATAATCACTAATCCTAAACTCAAATATTTTGGTATTTGTTTTTTGAAGGTACTGTTGAAAAGTTATAGTATTTCAAGCAACTTCTCAAGTTTTTCCATTTTGGATTTGTAGTGTTTCCAATGTGTATTTTATTATTATTTTCACATTACTTACTTCTCAGTAACAATAAGACCGCTTTCTTAAACTTATCCAATTTTAAATAATTTTATTAATTCACTATTTCTTATTGATATATTTTCATAATAACAATTTTATTGAAAATGAATTAGAAAAAAATATTACATAGAAAAAAAAAAATATGCAATAAGGTGGTGATAACGCTTGATTGTTTTTTTTTGATCAAAAACATATAAAGATCACTTACGATTGACAATAATAATAATAATAATTTATTTTTAGGACCAAATACGAATATATATATATATCAAACATGTGCTTGATTTTTGCATGACCAAACACATATAAATACCAATCACTAAAACATCCTCTTTATTTTTATTTTTTTTAATAAAATTGTTTTAATACCATTTTTGTCATCAAATTCCTTTTAAAAAATTATTATTTGAGTTTTGAAAGTTTTCTTTTTGTTAGGATTTAAAAACTGGAAATGTACTATTTTATAATTAATAAATAAAATACTATAATATATTATTCTTTAATTATCTTATGTATATAATGTCAGAAAATTAAAATTAACATCGAATAATTATTTCTAGTTACTATTAAATAATTTTAAAATTACTATTTTTACAATTCGTATAGCTACTGTTTTTACAATTCCTTTTTTGTAATTAATTAACTTTTAGTATCATGTTCATCCATCAATTTCTCTTTAACTTTTAGTAGCTAAATTTTAGTATCAACAATTCTTTTAAATTTTATTTTGGTTAGGACTTAAAATATGATACAAGTCTCTTTTGTTTAGGATTTTTTAAAAAGAAAACTACTATGAAATATTATTTTAAGATTTTTTCTTAGGATTTTAGAAAAGGAAAATTAACATTACATAATTCTTACAATTATATTTTGTATACGATTTAGAAAAATAAAATTACTATCAAAATATTATCTTTAGTCAATAATAACTATTTTTAAAAGTTATTCTTTTAAAGAAATTACTATTAAACAAGCTTTGGCAGTTCTCTTGTGTCTCACCAATAATGGAAAATATATGGTCAAATCTGGTTATGAAGTAGAGCGAGTGTACCCAGACTCACGAAGACCACTGCATGTGTATGGTCCAAATGTCACTCCTTTAAATGATTTTCTTGAAAAATACGGTGTCCACCTAAGATCAAGCACTTCTTAAGGCAATTGGTTTCAGGGTGTTTATGAGTAAAGAAAAGTCTGCGGGCAAGAGGAATAGAAAGTGAAATCAGTGTACACTATGTGGAGTGGATGAGAAATCAATAAATCATGTACTTGTTGAGTGTCCTAGAGCTGTCCAAATATGAGTTCTCTCGAAGATCCCATCAAATCACAAATATCTTTTCTTCACAATCGATTTTTACAAACATAGATTATTTGTACTGTAAGGTCAAATACCGAGAGGCAAATCACTAGTTTGCATGGATCTTATGGTACATTTGGAAAAGACAAAATAATAATATTTTAAGTGATATCGACACCGACCCTAGAGATTCTCTCCAATTGGTTGAAACAAAATCAACGCTTCAGAATGAAACACATGAAACAATAACACAATTTGTTACTCAAGTTAGGGAATCATCAAATTTACCTCAAATATCAGATCAATTGTGTTTTATGGATGGGATACGAAAGAGGAGGAAACTTGTTCGAGACAAGGCTGGTTCAGCACTTTGGAAGGTTGTGGTTTAATGGGCGCAAGGAATACGAAAGAAACTCTCTCACCCCTTTATTCAGAAATAGAAATTCTCATTTGGGCAACAAAATGTATGAGGAATCTAAGTCAGAAATAGATTATTCTCAGTTGGTGAAAATTGTTTCAGAACCAGAAGAATGGTCTATTTTGCAACATATTTGGAAGATATAAAGATGCTCAATGAGAGCTTCAATCACTTAGACTTCATTCATGTACCCTGAACGCAAAATATATGAACATATTATCTGACACACAATGCTAGGAAACAACTATTTTTCGTCGTTCACATGGATACGGAGTTGCTAGTCTAGTTTGAAAAATCTTAATCAAATATGTTTATATTGATGACAAAAAATATTCTCTTTTGTCAGGATTAAAATAAAAAAAGAAATCATTTTGCTAGAATTTTTAAAAGGAAATAATATTTTAAAAATCTCTTTGATTTAGGATTTTAGAAAAAGGCATTTCTTTTCACATAATGGAAAAAAAATTGGTTGGGATTTAAAAAGGAAAAAAAAATTGTTTTACAAATCTCTTTTTGACATATTTCATCATCAAATTTCTTATTGACACATATCACAATCATATCTGGTGAATATTTGAAGTTATTTTTCGTTTATAATTCTTTAAACAGAAAGTTATCTATTAAAAAGAAAAGTTAGTTATTTATAAAAATAAGAAGATTATTTTTATAATTTTATTTTATTAAGGCTTTTTAAAAAAGAGGAAACTTACTTATTTTATAATTTTTACTTTTTAAAAAAATTTATTGTATTTGTAAGACTCTATATTTTTTTTTGTTTTTCAAACAACAAACTTTTGTAATAGAATATTTTTGTTTACCCATACTAATGTATGAATTATGACAACATCATAAGGTGTAGTAAGGATAGTAAAAATTTAGTTGTATCAAGAAATTAAAAAGTATTTAGGTAATATTTTTTTTGTAACAACTATTTTTTTTGTGTGAAAATAATATAAGGAGCCTTAAACCAAAATATATATGTGAAATATTTGTAGTTATTTTTAGTTTATAATTTTTTAAACATACAATTATCTATTAAAAAAGAAAGGGAAAAATTTCAAATCTTCCATAAGCTTGATATCACTTTCAATTTTACCATTAATGAATGACTATTTTCAAAAATACCCTAAAATTTATGATGCAAATAGACTAAGCTAATTTTTCTAAATACTTATAAAATATTTAGAAACTCAACCTCACCCCTTTAACACTAAACACTAATCACTAGTGTAAAATCAAATGTTAATATATTTTTGATTGAGGGTATTTTTTAAAAGTGGTACTTAACTTGTGGTATTCTTAGAAATTTCTCAAAGGAGAGTTAGCGATTCATAAGAAAATAATATGAGTACTTTTATAATTTTTTTGGTTTATGGTTTTTAGAAAGGAGTATTTCTTATTTTATAAGTAGTTTATATTTATGATTTTTATTAAATAATTTCATGTACTTTCAGGATTTTATACTTCAATTTTAACTATATTTTTTTTAAAATAATATTTTCTCTTATAACTCTTCTTACTATCTTTAAAAAAATTCTAATGTTTTTATTTTAAATTACTTTCAAATAGCTTCTTACTACTATTTTTGCTTAGGATTTTTTAAAAAGAAAACTACTAACAAATATTTTGAATAAGATTATTTTATATTTATGATTAAAAAATTAAACACAAGTCACAATTTTAAAATATATATTGTAATGTATATGATCATGTTAATTAGCGAATTTTAAGCATTATTTTGAGCTTTTTGCAAAAATGACTCAAAACTTGAAGTCAAACACAAAATTAACCAATGAATTTTTGAAATTTTCATTTGTCCTATTCACCCTAAAAGTTCTGGATATTCACGAAAATGCCATTATTTTTTTATATCTTTTTGAAAATGAGTATTTTACTCTATTATCCTCATCTTCATAGTATTCCCCATCACAATTACTAACGGGTCGAGAGCCAGACATCTCCCATCTCAAAACATTTGGCTGTTCTGTTTATTTTCCAATTGCTTCACCACAGAGAACAAAGATGGGACCTCAAAGAAGGATGGGAATATATGTTGGATTTGATTCTCCCACGATTATAAAATACATTGAGCCAACTACTGGTGATTTATTTAAGGCCAGGTATGCGGATTGTTATTTCAATGAATCCGAACTTCTAACATTATGGGGAGATCAAAAGCTGGTAAAGGAAATAAAAGAAATGAAAGAAATTTCATGGAACCAAACATCATTAACATGGCAAGATCCTCAGACTCAAGTGTGTGATCTTGAGGTCCAGAAAATAATTCATTTGCAAAAGCTAGCTAATCAATTGCCAGATTCCTTTGCTGACCGAACAGAGTGACAAAGTCACATATACCAGCTGCTAATGCACCAATCAAATTAGATGTCCAAATGGGACACGGTCAAGTTACTATTGAGTCTATGGCACGTCTCAAACGTGGTAGACCAATTGGTTCCAAAGATAAACAACCTCGGAAAAAGAAAGGTGCAACCGAGGTTGAAACCCCAGACAAGGAAATGGTCGGCCTTACCCGAGGTACGGTTAAACCCGACTAGACGTACTCAGACGTGGTCGATGGTCTGGACGTACCGACCACAGTCGATGGTCCGGATATACAAACCATGGTTGATGGTCCGATTGTACCGACCAATGATGCTCGGGACGCCTTGCTTCATGGTATTGACAGTCCAGATAGTAATGAGATCTATATAAATTATGTATTGTATGGAATGAAATGGAATAGAAAAGATGTCGACATCAATGATATATTTGCATATAAAGTAGCACTTGAACTAATGGATAATGAGGATCATGAACCCACATCTATATATGAATGCATGCAAAGATCAAATTGGCTTAAGTGGAAAGAAGCCATAAACGTGGAGTTGAATTCATTAAAGAAAAGAGGTGCTTTCGGTCCTATAATCCGAACACCATATGATTTGAAACCAGTTGGACACAAATGGGTCTTTGTGAGAAAGAGAAATGAACATGGCGAGGTCGTAAGATATAAAGCACGACTCGTTGCACAAGGATTCACACAAAGACAAGTAATCGATTATGAGGAAACATATTCCCCTTTGGTGGATGCAACGACTTTTAGATTCCTGATAAGTATGGCCATAAAAGAAAACTTAGATCTACGGTTAATGGATGTTGTAACCGCCTACTTATATGGTCCACTGGATAATGACATCTATATGAAGATCCCAGAGGATATTGAATTGAAAAACAAAGAAAGATCTCGAGATCAACACTGCAGAAAGTTAACCAAATCACTATATGGACTGAAACAATCCAGCCGGATGTGGTACAATAGATTGAGTGAGTACCTAGTGAAAGAAGGATATAGAAATGATCCAATCAGTCCATGCATTTTAATAAAGAAATTCGAAAATAAGGGCTTTGTGATTATAGCAGTGTATGTTGATGATTTAAACATCATTGGAACCTCTGGAGAGATCGCCCAAACAGTTGAATATCTAAAGAAAGAATTCAAAATGAAAGACTTAGGCAAAACAAAATTCTGTTTGGGATTACAACTTGAGTATAGAAATGATGGAATCATTGTGCATTAAATGGCATATGCAGAAAAGATACTCAAGAGGTTTAATATGGCTGAGTCTCACCCTTTGTCAAGCCTTATGGTCGTGAGGTCTCTTGGTCCGGACACTGACCCATTACGTCCCAAGATGGACGGTGAGGATGTCCTTAGTCCCGAAATGCCATATCTCAGTGCCATTGGAGCGTTAATGTATTTGGCAACTCACACACAGACTGACATATCATTTACCGTGAACCTACTATCTAGGTTTATCTCTTGTTCGACTAAAAGGCACTGGGACGGGATTAAACATGTTCTTCGTTATTTAAAAGGAACTAAAGATTTAAGTTTGTTTTATACTAACCATAACAAAGAAAGTTTTGTTGGTTTTGCTGATGCAGGTTGTCTATCTGATCCACACAATCCTCGTTCACAGACAAGCTATGTTTTCACACATGGTGGTACGGCCATATCATGGCGTTCTATGAAGCAAACTATTTCGGCCACATCATCTAACCATGAAGAGATTTTGGCAATACATGAGGCAAGCCGTGAGTGTGTATGGTTGAGGTCAATGACTCAACATGTCTGAGCTGATTGTTGGATGTCTAAAGACAAGGATCCAACCGTGATGTATGAAGACAATGCAGCATGCATTGCTCAGCTCAAAGATGGTTACATCAAAGGAGATAAAGCGAAGCACATATTACCCATCTTTACCCACTAGTTACAGAAAGCCAAGGAGGTCCAAGTGGTTCAAGTACGTTCAAGTGAGAATTCGGCCGATTTGTTCACTAAGGCATTACCGACTTCTACATTGAAGAAACTTATACATCAGATTGGAATGCGTCGGTTAAGAGACCTTCAGTGATGCATTCATCAGGGGGAGTAATACGGTTGTACTCTTTTTTCTGACCATGGTTTTATCCCAAAAGGGTTTTATAGGTGAGGTTTTAGTGAGACAACATACCAAACGTATTACAAGCTCTATATGGTTATAACATACAAGGGGGAGTGTTATAAACCATTTGATGTGGATGCAATAACCATAAGGTACATATGGGTTGAATCAATCGACCAAGATAGAACCGGACCAGGTCCGACCAAGACTAAACCAGCCGGCCATGATCTTTCCTTTTCTCTATGGTTTTGTGTTTTCCTTTTCCTTGTTGGATTAGGAATTGTTATCTTTCCATTTATCTTATGACGGTCTATTTGTAACCCCTATATAAAAGGAACCTCATATTCGATTATCCATAAGAATACATACATTCCCCATTACTTTTACAACAAAAACCATATTGTGTATGTTATAATATTATTTATATTCCTAATTAACGTATTTTACTAATATAGTCAACACTGACATTTTATGTAATTCCTCTAGTAAACATCTATATTATTAAAACTGAAATACCTTTTGGTACTGTTTGGAAACAAAGATAACACTATGCATAAAAGTTGTTTGGATACATGAATAACAATATAAAAAAAAATACTTTTTTTTATTTAAAAATTTAGGCTTTACATGTAAAATAAAGAAGTAATAAAAAGAAGTTCTTTACAATAAATTTAGACTTTACAAAATTATCAAATCACTCGAATGTTACTGAGTCAGACCGATTTAATATGCTATTTGTATAATATGATTGTATAGTTTCGTGAATACCAATATAGATATTATGAGTCACAACAATTTAATATACTAAATCGATGTGGTTGAAAATCATTGGTGAAGATTGCAGTCAAACACGAAATATTAACAAGAGAAGATTGTCTCTAAACCGGTTAGTGTGTTTTAGTTGGTACATCATGATATGGTTGGTTTTCATTAATAATTAGTATTAACCATTTAAAAAATATTCATGTCCTCTCTACGAATATTAACTAATATTCACCAATATATTTAACAGAATTTACCAATGTATATCTTTCCTACAATCAAGCTTAATTAATTTGAAATCATAACTTCCCAAATATAATTATATGAAAAAAAATTTTTTTGCTGTGATTCTTTTCAATTCTAACATTCTAGATTTTGACTTTTAATATATCACATTTTGGGATATGAAAAAGGAATATACTTAATTAGCTATTAACCATACAATCAAGCAATATCTTAATGGTTAAATTTCTCTACTAATTTCTAACGTGGCCACCAATTTTCCTAACTATATATAAATATATTGCGTCTAACTTTCTTCATGCTCATCACAGATCCAAAAAAATCAAACCAATAAATGTTGAGTAACGCGAGTTTTAACTTGCTTAAGGATGTCAAGCCTTATAAAACCGGATGGAGAGTACGTATGAAGATGCTTCATTCGGGGAAACAGAACTTTGGGGTGCGGGTCACATTCTAGAAAATAGCAGTACATTTTGATAGTGTTTGGAAACATGGATAACACTATGAATGAAAATTATTTAGAAACATAGATAATAGCAATGTTCAAGAATTCTCTAGGCAGTAACTAGGCGCTTTATAGAGGGTTACTGCGCTTTATAGAGGACTAACGACTAGGCGAATTATTCGGGGCCTGGCGTTAACAAATTATTGCTTTATTTTATATATATATATGACATTTAGATAAAATATTTTAGCTTTTAAATAGAAATATAAAACTATTGTGATAAATTATCAAAATTATATATGTGAATTAGATAAATTTGTGAATATATACTAACATTATTGCTTAAATTAACATTTTTAGACTAATTTAGATCGATTTTAACTGATTCCGAATAATTTAAATCGACTTGAATCTATGAATCGATATAAATCAGATTTTAGGAAAAGCGTTTCGGATATGACCGAGTTGCCGCCTAGGCGGGGGCTTAAGCACTGCCTAGACTGATTTTTAGAAGAGGCAACTCCTCTACTGCCCCCAAATGTCAAAAGGAAAATCTCTTATGGGCTCTTCTAATCAGCTATGCCCTTATTTCATTAACACACTGCGCAAAGACAAAAATACCCTTAACTGGGTTCATTTTTTTTTCGAAATTTGGTTAGATCATATAGGGGTTGGTTTGGTTAGAGGGAAAAAGTTGGTGATTTGGTTTTGGTTTACGGTTTAGGGTTTAAATTAAAAAAAAATCAGAACTAGATGCCTCGCCTCGAAACCTCACCTTGCTCCGTCTCCTCTCACCTCGTCTTCTCCTCATCCTCTCTGCCAGCTACGAAGCAATTCATGTTGAAGCCTTTTGACATTTAGGGGCACTGGAGGAGTTGAATCTAGCTCGTTTTCTCTTCCTCCTCTCCGCCAGCTACAAAGCTATCGACGTCGATAGCTTCTCCGGTGACACAGTCGAACGTCAACGTTTCCACCGGTGAACATTCCTACGGGGCAGGTCGAAATGCAGGTTAGTTCTTCTCTCCTTCGCGAGTCTCACTACATTGGATAGAAATAAGATACAAGGTTTGTAAATGGATTGGTTGAAACACGAATAGTTCTGTGTTTATTTGGTTGATTTGTATATGTAATTGATATACAATGCAAGCATGCGGTTGGAGGTATGGGGTGAATTGTGTCAGTTGTGAGTTAGATTCCCACCAAGATCTCAATCCAATTGTGCCAAACAATTCTTGTTGAAGCATAACTTGGTATAACTAGTAGAACTGATAATTGTACTATACTAGCTTAAACTTGGTATAACTGTACATAACTTGGTAGAACTCAGAACAACTGGTATAACTGTAGCTAACTCATTATAACTGAGGACAACTAGTATAATTAGAACTTCATTGACTTGCTTTTTGTAGGACCCTACAATGGTGAAACACATGAGCATACATTTCAAATTCAAAGGTCGCATTTATAGTGTACACGTGCGCATACATTTCAAATTCAAAGGTCGCATTTATAGTGTAACCTTAAAGACAACAATGGAAGATATAAGTTTGACAATGATAGAAGAAAGGATATACAAAAAGCTTGCATTGGATGAAAGTAAGTTTAAACTGTCATTGAGGTACATGCCGATGGTGGTTGGATGTGAGGAAGAGCAAAATATTTGTGATGATGAGGATTTGTTTGTCTACCTAACGACAATTGATAAAGGGAACCGTAGAAGTCTTTTGTTTGTGGAGGAGACGAGTAGATCAGAGGAGTTAGAGAAGCTGTCGAGAGTGGGCGTAAGTTCGTTTGGTATGAACTACCAAGTGTTGGAGGGAATTGATGATGAAATGGGACCTAAAGCCATAACTTTGTACGTAGGAGACGGGCAAGCAAATCAACAGAAGGATGTGATAGGGGCACAGAATGATGATGGTAAAACAGGAGATAATTGTATGGATACAGAGACCGCAGCTGAGACGGACACCACAACTGAGACAGACACCACAGCAGAGATGGACACTGCAGCTTCGGCGGATACTATTGCTGATATGGACACTGATTTTGCAGATAGGTATATTGTGCAGCCACCTGTAGAAAAATCTAGTCAGGTTATAGAGGAATGGGAAGACGGTTTGGGCCTTAGAAAGCTTCAGGAATTTCCAAGTAAGAAAGCAATTAAAGAGATGGTTGATAGAGCCACATTTGGTGAATGCTTTCGTTATGTTACCAAAAAGACGAATCGTAGTCGATTGGTGGTAAAATGTTGTGAAGGATGTTGTAAATGGGGTTTGCAAGCTGCAAAGATTCCACATACCGAAATGGGGTTTTCAGTTAGGAGGTACACAGGTGTGCATACATGCTCTCGAACCAGTCAAAGTAAAAGCAGCAACATCAAGAGGAAAGGCTCAGCGGAACTAGTTGCATCTTTTTTGAATGAGGAATATCCTGGACAAGTGAGAACTCCTGTTCCGAGAGATATCATAAGTCTTCTAAAATTAAGTCTTGGTGTAACGGTATCATATTCCACAGCCTTGAGAGGAAAAAAATCTAGATATTTCTCATTTGCGTGGTAGTTCGGAAGACAGTTACATTTTGTTGTATAGCTACTTGTACATGTTAGAGCAGGTCAATTCGGGAACAACAACAGGTGTGAAGTTGGATGAGGCAAATAAGTTCAAGTACCTCTTCATAGCTTTGGGATCTTGCATTGAAGGATTTGCGGTCATGAGGAAAGTGATAGTTGTGGATGCCACATTTTTGAAGAACGGATATGGGGTGACTAGTTTTTGCCAAAGCTAAAGATCCTAATCGTCACCATTATCCCCTTGTGTTTAGTGTACTCGACGGTGAAAATAATGCTAGTTGGACTTGGTTTTTCGAGATGCTTAAAAGTCTTATACCAGACTCTTCTGAATTAGTTTTTATGATCGACAGAAACCAGAGCCTCATCACAGCGGTAGGTAATGTGTTTCCACAAGCTCACCATGGCCATTGTATATGGCATATGGCCCAGAATGTGAGAGAACATGCTTGTAACACCAACAAAGCTCTAGTCGCATAGAAATTTATGGAGTTGTCTAAGTGTTACACGGTGGCTGAGTTCAACTCTGCTTATGCAGCCTTTAAAGTGAGATATCCTTCAGCGTACAAGTATGTTGAGGAGCATTGTGAGAAAGAGACATGGGCAAGGTTTTCTTTCCAGGTGATAGATACAACTTGGACACTAGCAACAGTGTGGAGCCAATGAACAGCACGTTTAAGGATGCAAGGAGGTATGCCTTGATACCAATGTTAGATACATTCATCAAACAATTTTCCGAGTGGTTTAGTGAAGATTGGAAGGACACTGTGTCTGGATCGATTGATACCAAACTGGTTCCTCTTGTCGAGATTCACTTGCAAAACCTCTCGGGCATAGCTGAGAAAACACCAGTGCGTGAACTAAATAGTTATGAGATTAAGTATGAGGTAACCGACAAATATGATGGGAATACTTATTTGGTGAACTTGATAGGTAAGAGTTGTACCTGCAAGGTGTATGACTATGAAAAGTATCTTTGTCTGCACGAACTAGCTGCTTACTTATTATTCCTTGAGGTTGATGATGCTCCTTGTCGTCGACGTGAAGTCAGAATAGAGTATCATAAGTTGTGCTCAAAATATTACTGGACGGAACTTTGGGCATTGGCTTATTACAAAAGTCTTTATTCTGTGCTCGACAGGTCTGATTGGAATGTACCAGATCACATCAAAGAGCTTCAGATCATTCCTCCGGATCGGCTCAAGAGGAAAGGAAGGAAAAAGGATAAGAGGAATCCCTCAGTTGGAGAACGGCGTAAAAGGACACAAAACAAAAGGCGACAGAGGCAAAATATCTGTTTCAGTTGGTTGTTATTTGGAAGGGATCGCAATCCTGCTGAATGAAACGACATCTTCGCTTATGTAAAACTATGGAATACTACAGCTTCTTTTGGTTTCATCTTTTGTGTTGTCTAATTATTGGTTTTCGCTTATGTAAAACTATGGCTTATTAGTATGTTTGGATATTATTTCTATTGCTTCCATGATTATGTAGATTAAAGTATATCAGTATTCAACTTTTGATTTGTATAACACATACTCTAACTGAAAAATATTAGTGAAAACAACTTTTAAAAAATCATAGTCAAAATAACATGTAATAAAAAAACTCATCGTTCCACATTCTCTTACACACCATTGTATTTCTAAGAACATTTTCTTAGTAAGACCAACTTATAAAAGAACATTCTTAATATAGTGACTTTAAACATATTATTACGCTAATCACATACCCTTACATCTTAATACAGAAAACTGAACTGTAAAACTAATTTAACAAATTAAAATGATAGGTAAAACTGGAATTATTTGAAATCACCAAAAGTAGAACTATGAAGAACACTAGTAATACCCGAAACTTCTGTATAACTATGAGTAATTTTGTTGGAGGGAAAATAAAAAATATTTTGGCGCCTAAACGAAAAAACACAGTTAATTTTAATTTTTTTTTTGGGTTAAATAGTTGATTCTATATGCTTTCATCTGCTCACTTTGTCAAGTTGTCTCTCTCTGTCTCATTCCCGAGTACTCCCTCTCTCTCTCTCTCTCTCTCTCTCTCTCTCTCTCTCTCTCTCTCTCTCTCTCTCTCTCTCTCTCTCTCTCTCTCTCTCTCTCATTCCCGAGTGCGCTAATCACACACATCTCTTCACTCTTTCCCTTTGCATCATGACTCACCCGTACGAAGAATACAAACACATGAAGCAGTTGAAGAAACATTAAGACATGCTAGGGTTCATTGTCGATGCCCAGTATGGTATTCCAACCCGATGCCCATGTGGCGGAGAAATCATATAGGATGCTTCTCCAAATCCAAAGTAGCCATCAGATTTCGATACCTTACCTGGGAGAAGGTACTTCACTTGCAAGTCCTACAAGGTAATTGTTGTCGGTAATCTTTGATTTTGTCGCCAAACTATTTAAAACTGCGTTATATTGGGTGAAACTAAGTGCGAAATATACTAGGGTGAAACTAAGTGCGAAATACTGAGTCAAACTAAGTTATACTAAGTGAAACTATGTTAAACTTGTAGGACGTTGGGATGCACTTTCGTTAGCCATGGGCTTTCGGTGTTGAGCAAGAAATTGGGCGCTTAAGGAGGAAGGTTGATGATATGGCTGAAGAGATTGCAGAGCTCAAGAGCCTTATTACCCGTCCATGAGATTCTCGATTGCAGAGCTCAAGAGCCTTATTCTCGGTGCTAAAACTTATGTCTATGTTATCTTTCTTTCTTCATTTCGGATAATACAAGTCTAGACTGTTTGTTAAGACTTGTATGAGTTTATGTGTTAAAACTTATGTTATGTAAAACTCATGTTATGCGTTAAAAATAATGTTATGCTATGTTGTATCTCTGTGTCGACTTGTCTAAACCTAATTTAGAAGACATTTATGTTATCTTAGTCCACAACATCCGTCATATATTAGTCATAATCAAGTTCTAAATCCAAAAAACTACAAAATCCACCAAAGACACATAATTCGTCTACTTCATAAAACAACATTAACCACCAAGTCCTAAAATGACTAATAAATCAAACGAAACAACTTCTTCACTTCTTTTTTTGGCCTTTCTGCACTTCCTTCACAAACTCCTCTATCGTGCCCAATCTTGAATCAAAGTCGTCAACCTTCTTCTGAACCGTCCCTAGCTGTTTCACCATTTTCTTCATCATCTTTGAAACTTCTCCTCCTTCAAAGGTATTCTGAGCTATATGTTGGGCCTCTTCTATTGGTTCTCTCTGTTTTTCTCGGGCAGTAAGATCTGCTTCGTACATGTCTTCAAAAAATACTGCCAATCCTTCGCTCATTCGCTTTTCCTAACTCTCGACAGCAATATCGGGCTTATCAACATCGTCATTAACTTCATAAATTTCTTCCAAGAGAGAGTCTTCTTCTGCAGTCTTCGTGGGGATGATGTTGTCAATATCTTGTCAGTCCAAAAAACACAACATGATTCGTATCACTATACACAGTTTTCCTTAAGTTTTCATACTTATACTTAGTTTTCACTAAGTTTTTATACTTATATGTAGTTTTCCATAATTTCTCATATATGTAGTTTTCCCTATGTTTTCATCGTTATACGTAGTTTTCCTTCATTTTTCATAGTTATAAGTAGTTATCCCTATGTTTTCTCGACTAAACACGTAAACAGAAACTCAAAAAAAGAGAACACTTACAGTTTCGTTACCCATTTCCTTATATATTTCTGATAAAGGCACCCCTCTCATTCCAGTGGCTTTGAATGACCACCTGCACATCCTCGGACAATTTGCATCAGCTCCATCAATAGGTTCTCTGTACGCCTTTCCCAACTTAGGAATTGCTTCAAATGCAAGAATCTACAAACACACAACATTTATAGGAATTAGTATCCTTGGTATACAATTTCTATAATCATCTACTTCTTTTACATACCTCCAGTGGAACACAAAAACCTGGAAGAGGCCATAGTGTCTTCTCTTTCACCAACCCTCCAAAATGATCCATGGTGTGAGAGATCTCCTTCAACATATAATCATAGGAGAAACTCTCCCATGGAAATGTCATGCAGAATTCAAGGTCATCCACGGCTCTTTGAAAAAATTCCAATACATTCTTTGCACCTGTTGCAACCTTCGTTTGCGCGCAAACCACACTTCCTAAGAAGTATAGAACCACCATCTTCAGCCTGTGTATATGGGGTCCCATTTCCACCAGCTTTTCTTTCACATCCTCCAGCCTTATTAATTCTCCTTCCTTTAAATGCCGCTCCACGAACTTTGTGCTACCACGTTCCTTGTAGCCGAGAGGGTAGTTGCAACAATTTAGTCCCGATAGCAATGCGTCTTCCCTCAAGCCGTAACGGATAGGAACACCGTTTACAATGAACCACTTCTTTCTGCCTCATGATATCGCAAGTCTGCAGTAAAAGCATCCACATTCCTTGAACCTTGTGATAACTCTCGCTTTTCATGTGAAAAAAATGCTTGAATTGAGGATGATCCTCAAACCAGTTCCTCTCAACGTTACTGAGATTTGGTTTCAGTTTCTGAAACATCTTAATAGCCCCTGCTATGAAACACTTTGTCCCTAGCTTAATTTGTTTCTTATACTCTGACTCATAGAAGAACATTCTAGCTGGTTTGATTGCCTCGGTTCCTTCGGTTCCACCAATAACCTGCAAATAACATTCATTTATAACCGAGTGATAGCAATAGTATTACAAAGGTGTATATATATTTTTATTCAAAAATTCTCAGTATTATCTAGTTATCCAATGTTTTTGTGGTTTAATAGAATAATCTCATTGTTTTACCATGGTTTCCTAGTATTATCTAGTTATCCAATATTTTCATAGTTTAATAGAATAATCTCATTGTTTTACCATGTTTTCCTAGTATTATCTACTTATCCAATGTTTTCTTAGTTTTATAGAATAATCTCATTGTTTCACCATGTTATCCTAGTATTATCTAGTTATCCTATGTTACTGCCTATTCCATAGTTCTACAAAATACAAAACAATATATCAAATTCATATTTGCTCATTTGTTACCTCTTCCGTTGGCCTTGGGACCTCTTCTCCCAAAAACCACCTTCATCATCACCAGCAGATTTATCACCAGACTCATCACCCGACTTATCACCATACTCATCACCTGACTTATCACCATCTCTCGATTCCTCTTCATTAGAGCCATCATGCTCATCTACATTGTCTTCATCAGAGGCTCTCTCCTACCCTTTGATGTCTTTATCATAGGTACTCTCGTTGTATGCTTCTTCGTCTTTGGATTCTCCACTCCGACTCATCGAAGGAGCGGGAGGAACCTCAGGAACAGATTTGCTCAGTTCAGAGTCGTCTATTGTTTCAACCACTGCCACAACATCGACAAGAACATTTATCGGCTCTAATACACCAGCCTTTTACTCTGTTTTCTTCTTTGTGGTTGCCGTTGTATTCTCCAGAACCGTTGATGAGGGCGAAGAGGCCGTTCTTACAAACTTCACTTTAACAGACTTCGCCTTCTTCTCTTCTCCTTGCGTTAGATTCTTCTTTCTCTTGCCCCACCTTGTTTCCACCATATTTCGAAGATATCAATCCTCTCTGTTGTATCGTAGGCTCAGAATTCTCACTTCGACGAACTATGATTCGTGAGATGAGAAGTATTTGTCGTGGTTTGAGTTGAGATCGATTTTGATATAATTTTGGGAACTAGGGTTTGATGAGGGAATTGTTTTATTACGATTTTGATGGGTAGGTTTGCTAAAACCGACAGATTTGGTTTGGAGGAATTAGTTAGAATGGTTAGATGTTGGTTAGAGTGGTTAGATGGTTTCACAATTTCGATTCCATTGGTTTACCAAAAGATCCGACGAGGATCCGGTTGACCTTGATTAGACTCAGGTACAAGTTGTAATTATCTCAACTTTTTACAGGTTTTACGTCATTTTCTTATTATTTGGATTAAAAATAATTCAATTAATTTTCTGTTTAATTTTATGTCCTTATAAGATTGTCTTTTGACATTTGGGGGCACTGGAGGAGATGCCTCTTTTTAGAACCTTGGATAATAGTATAAAAAAAAATTAGTCTTTCCATTTACAATAAATTAAGTTCTTCTTTTTTTTGTATTTTTTTATTTACATATTTTGTCACTGCATTTGAAATAAATTTAAATTATTAAAAAATATTATTTCAAAGTTTATCTAACCAAATCGATATTCATATATTGACCATTATTTTTTAATATGTTGTTTAATTTTAAAATAAATGAACAAAAACATGTAAATACATGGATATTACAATTACATCAAATTGCATCAAGTTATAAATTTTTAATATAATATTATGTACAAATAAAAAATTTATTATCAAATATCTATATTATAATATAATATACTCTACTCTATATGTAAATTACAAAACATAAAAAATATATATGGATTTTTTAATAAAAATATGTAGTTTATAAGTTTAAGTTCAACACAAGTTAAATCAAACACCCGCGCGGGGTTGCGGGTCAAGTTCTAGTTTATCTATTAAAAATTGATCTTGAGGAGGGATGTGGTGATGACACCTTAGAAAAATGACAAAATTGTAAATATGGTATCAAATAAAGGATATTTTTTTTAAATGTTTCTTTTTAATCATAAGGAGATTTTAATCAGTTTTTTCTTATTTTATGACAAAACTTTTTTAAAATTCTTATGTATTTTTCTTATTATTATATGGGCATCTGTCAATTTAGATTATACAAACAAATATCCAACGCATAAAACTTCATTATACCTGCGTTCTTAATTCGTTTGGGCGAATTTCAATTGCGTACAGGCAAAGCGCCTTTGCATGGATTTCGCAATCGGATCTGCACGATTTTGATTATAAGAAGTCATGATTCTAAGTCAAACGATTGTTTCTGAGTCTGATATCAAGGTCCTCGACGTTAAGCGCCATATGTTCAATCCATATTCGGTAGATAATATAATGTGGTAGTAAATATTGAGGGATCAGAGAATTTCGTATTAAGAGTCAAGAGTGAACAAGCTCGGAAATTACAAGAACTTAAAAAGATTGTCTAAACGAGATCGTTTAAACGAATTTTCTTTACAAGTTTTCTGGTCATCGGAAACAAGCTCGTCCTAGATAGGAGAGGTCGTTTCAGACTTCTGGTGGTAGTTCTCTGGTAGTCGAAGACGAGCTCGTTCGGAATGGAGAGGTCGTCTTGGACTTTTCTGGCGTCCTTTCAAACGACTCGGACACCTCCTTTTATAGCGAAAGTACAATCTTGTCTTTTAGCGGAGTCATCATTTGGTTAATGTGCCGGACCTGATTTTGGGCCTAGTAGTTAATGGGCTTCTGTGCTAGGCCCATCTCCAACAATTGTCCCCTCCTCTCATAGTTCACCAAGTGTCAAGCTTTGGTGAATTTATTAGTTCAACAATTGTCCTAGGCCGGTCAAAAAAAATTGTTCCATTTATTTCTCTATATAAATGTCTTGATGATATGGTTTGGTCTCCTAGTCTCCAACACAAAAAGGTATTCTCTCTCTCCTTTCTCTCTCATCTTGGTCTTCTTTTATATATTTTATCTTTTAGTAAAGTGGTGAAAAGGATAGGATAAGGTTGTGGTAGTTGTGTGGAGGAGAGAAATGGATGAGATGGGGTGGAGAAGGAGATCGTTGGTCGCGTTGGAGTCGGCGGCTGCGGGCGAGGATGTTCCGGGGGAGCATGGTCGTTTCGATTCTGGTCGCAGAGGAGGAACTGGGTCGGCGACCGCGGGTAATGATGTCTCGTGAATCCCTGGTCGGACTGGTTCTGGTTGCAAAGGGAGAGCTGTGTCGGCGAACCCGGATGGCGTTGTCAGTGTCGATCGCGGAGAATGGCGTTATGGCGGGAAATGGCGTTATGGCGGGGAATGTTGAGTTTGTTGGTCCTGTCTTTTCACAAGGAGACCGCGATAGGGAGTCTGCCGGCCTGGATCTGCGACGAGGATGAGTTCCCGAGGTGGCTCTGGTGACCGCAGATGATGAAATTGCTGTTGATGAGGTCACTATTTTCTGCTCGCGGGGGAATAAAGACGTCTTGGTGGAGAATTTCTAGGTCGCTGGTTCGGATTTGAGAAGAGAGGGAGGTCCCGAGGTGGTCCCGTCGACCATGGATGGTGAGGTTGGTGAGGTCGCTTCGGATTTGGAGTTGAAGTGGAGCTCGTGGCGAGGGAACCATGCCGGTCGGATCGTCATGACGGAGGAAACGCTGATGGTTGTCTTGGGCTCGCCGTTAGGGGATCATGGTGAGTCGCTCGTTGGCGATGGGATGATGCTCGCCGCTCCGAGCTCGTCGAATGGAAGTCGTGCTGCTTTGTTCGTCGGAGGAGGTATGGATGCGTCAACTGATGTTGAAGGAGGTGTGATAAATAACACGATAAGGGAAGATGGGTCGTTTTCTGATTCGTCATTGGTTACTTTCGGAAAAGAGATGGGTTCTAAAGAACCAGTTTTGTCCCCGGATGGAGGGACTATCTCTTTGTGGTCGTCGGTTGTTGTTGAGATTGCCATGCTAGAATCTTCCTTGCCGATCGTTTATGAACCGGAGTCCGTGGAAATGAGGTTAGATGCCCCTTTAGAGGGTGATGACGAGGTGTCAAGCGTTGACTGTGAGACTGCGACGAAGGACTCTACACTTGAAGGTTCAACTGCGGAGAGATCGTCATCGTCACCTAGTTCTTCTAGCGTAGATTCTGGAACTTCATCGTCGAATGAGGGTAGGAAATCTTTGCTGGATCGTAAACTTGATGCTATATCGGAAGAAGAGATAGATGTTGTTACCGTGGATGGTGAGGTGAATGATGTTGCTGCCACCGGGGTAGACAAGATTTTCGCTGTTACCCGAGAGACTGTGGTCGCGGTCGGCAGCGAAACCGTGACTGAAGCGGGTGATGATGTTGTTCATGGAGATGACGATGTTTTTATCATAGATGATTATGATGATTTCGTCAAGGGAGCTGGTTCTATTGCTGCAACCGATACTACTGAGTCAACGTATGGTCGTGGGAAGAGTCTATTGGTAGTGCAGAGAGCGTTGCATGGTGGTTCTTTGGATGCTCATACGAGACCGGAGGTCAAGAAGCTGGTACTCCCTAGACATCCCACTGTCTCTTCTCCCTCTTTTTGGATTGTGGCTCATTGTTGTCATGATGGGGTTCCGGAGATGCGTCTTGCCGATACGTCGGAACGTCCGTGGACAACTCCTCCTGGATGGGTGTGTGTGTATGAGTCTTGGTTTGTTGATTATCATCTCTGGTTTCCACTTCCGGAACTTTTGTTGTCGTACTGTGAGGACGCCATATAGCCATCTCCTAGCTATGTCCTGTTTCGATTCAAATATGGTCGGAGCTCTTGTTCTAGCTGCGGAGAATGATGTGGAGATGAGTCTTAGGATGTTTGAGGAAATGGTGAATTTTTCAAAAAATAGTAGGACTGTTGGGACTTTTTATGTGAGCATGAAGGGTGGTCTCATGATTGTGGATGAAAATAGAAGGAAGGTTAACGAATGGATTAAGGTTTTTTTTATGTTCGTGTTTCTCCCGAGTCTGTTCCTGGTGCTAATAGGCGTCGTAAAACGCGTTGGAACCCTTATATTGGTAGTTTGACGTTTCTTGGTATGTTACTATCTGTTTTGCTTCTCGTCTTTTGATCTTTATGTTTGTCTTTTTGCAGTTAGACAAAGTATTGCTGCTACCCCTTCACCGAATTTTAAGGAAGATTTGAATAAGATTCAGAGTGTTGGGGTGCAAGGTTGGTCGCTGGTGACTAGGCAGCGGGTTCATCGTAGCTTTTCGCGTATTGCTTCAGGTTTGTTTTGTACCTTATCCTCTTCCCCCCCCCCTCTTTTTTTTAAAGAAAAAAATGGTGATGTTTTTTTTTGTTTTGTAGGTGTTCGTTCGGCTTCTCGGCCAAGGATGGGAAAATTGGATGCTCAGTTTCCGGACTACTTTGCTTCTCGTCGTGGCGTGGCCACGACGGCTGGGTCTGGGGAAGGACGAGTTGTTGCGTCTCCTTTGGTGGCTCCCTCGGTTTCCCCTTTAGCTACACCTTTGGCCGTACCTTCTGTGGCCGTCGTAGCCCTTACGGCTGTCGCTGATCCTCTGGAATCAGGTCATGATAGGCGAGGTGGACGAGGAGGTCGCGGTGGTGGTTCCCCGGGAACTAAGAGAGACTCTGTTGATAAGGTTGATTTGGTTGCTGGAAATGTTAGGATGGCTCCGAGGAAGCATCCTGCTGAAGGTCGCTCCTCCAAGGAGATCCTGGTCCCGAAGTCACGCAAAATTGTTCGTCTCCCTCTTCCGCCTCCTCCTGCGGTCGAAAAGCCAGGGATGTTTGCTTTTGATTTCAGTTTTTCTGGGAAGAAGAAGTTTACCGCCAACCCGGAAGAGTGTGCTACATTTTGTATGATGGTTCGTGGTAGTCCATCACGTGATGGTCCTCCTCCTTGTGACGACCCTATCGTGGACGACTTGTTCAAGTTGTATGCTCGGCACTCTATGAAGGTATCTTTTCTTATCGTTTTTATGATGTATGTTTGTGGGGTTTTTTTTTAATCTTCTGTTGACTTGGTCTTGATTATTTTCTTTGTTGTTTTTGTAGTCGATATCGTTTGTGAATGAGATGTTGGTGGCAAAAGACCATTACTTGGCGGAGGCGAGGGAAAAGAGCGGGCTGAAGAAATGAGCAAATTGCGTGATGAGCTTGAGACCGAGAGGAAAAAGGTGGCGGTCGCGAATGATAAAATTGCGGCGGCTCAAGTGGACATTCAGCGTTTCTCTGACAAGAACGTAGCTGACGCGGTTGCTGCGAAGAAAGCTTTTGATGATGAGTGTGATCGTTTGAGAAGATCACGTACCGCTTCAATTTTGAGAGAGACAAAAAATTATGATGGGCTGGTCGCGGCATTTGTTTCTCGCGGCAAGAAGATGGAGGGATTTGTGGCTGAGAAACCGGTTATCCGAGACGCTCTGTTCGAGTTGAACCAGGTTAAGGGGATTCTTGGAGCGTTGCGTCTTCTTCTTAAGGGGATTCTTGGAGCGTTGCGTCTTCTTCTTCTTCTCGAAATATGTGCGGAAGCATCGCTACTTTTACATCTCAATACAATGCGCCAATCACCCATCACGTTCTTATAATTAAAACGATTTATATGAAACAGTCTGCAAGAAAACAAGTTCGGTATCATGCAAAACGACTTCGCAATACAAAAAAGAAAATGAGGAAAACCTAATCCTCGCTCGCAAATATCACGAGTAATTTGCGAGAAAAACTCTCAAACTGCTCCTATGAGCAGCTCTTCTTATAAAACTAGGAAAATCATTCGTACAATCGATCAAGTCATACAAAGAAATTTTTGAAATTAAACATAACAAGTTTTACGAAAAACTATTTTTCGTATAACAAAAAATCGTAGCCGTATGATCCGACTTTGGAAGACCAATCTAAACTTTATCTCTTCACACTACGATCTAACAGATCTAATTCCTTAGACCTGCAGCTCACTGGCTTCTTCCTTTCATTCGGCTCGGTCATATCCGAGCATGCAATCTTCCCGCAACTGACTCCGCACAGGTCCTGTATCAGACCTCTTAGGCATTGTCTTCCTCAGACAAAAACGAAACAATTTCCTTACGGCTAAAGGAAACCTTATACGAAACATTTATTGTATAACTGAAACCAAAAGCGGAAAATTGTTTTCTACAACCATCAACTATCTTAACAGGGAAAACTCCCACATGACCTTCGGCCAATTACGCCTTCTATTAAAAGTTTGAACCAGAATTCCGCATCCCCTTTCGGACAATTCTAAACTAAAATGGCCTTAAACGAAAGTGCCGTGGTCTAATCCTTGACCAGCAACGTCCTTGGCTATGCGGCTCAACACATCCTTCGTGCCAAGCCAAAAAATTTGAGCAACCATCGCTCCATCAAATTTAAAAGGCTAAAAGCCAATCCGCAATTTGTCTAAAAATGCCAATTGAAAATTACGCAAATAATTATCGTATAACCCAGAATCTGACATCATACGGTAAAGTCTTCAAAACGGGACTCAGTCCTAATAACCAAGCGGTTAACGGAAAGCTTGAACTTGTCGAAAAATCGATCGAGGTTTATATACTCCACAATTCACTTTAAATCCGCAAAATTTTACCCATAAAAAGCGGCATGTAAGAAAATCTCGTAACAAAACTCCTGCAGCCAAACAAAACATCTTTAAAAGTACACGAAATAAATCTCAGAGGGCCGACTCTTCACAAAGCACGGTGAAGGAAAACACTTATTCCCAGGGACAAATCCAAGTGACCCCTTGGTCCTAATTCTTCTATCATAAATCAAATTATTTAACATCCAAACAGGACAACAGTTTTCGCTGTGAACATCCACAGACAAACAAAAATGTTTCTCCAACACAGGGTTACGTGACATGAGGGTTTTTATGTATTACAATGCAAACTCTATCAAATTAACCCTACAAACTCCTCTTTCCAAGAGAGGTTAAATTGTAGTATCTAGGGATCGAATCCACAGGGAGTGTGGGCACATAATAAACTCAATACATTCCTGATTAAGCTAGGCAAATAGATTATTACGCAGTGAATAAAATAGCAAGTTGATTGATTGGTTGTTGTAATCTATAATAATAAATAGATAGATCTAGGGTTTCAGGCAAGTGGATTATAGATGATAGAAGCTAAGGGTACTAATCATACAAATCGATATCTAATGTAAAAGACGACTAGCTCTCGATGCATGTCTAATCTATTGACTAAGTCCGATGTCTCAGCTCTCGTTTGTTGACATGAAATGAGCGTCGATCGATGACAATGATCCTGCGTAGATAGATGGTCTCTTAAGTCAAGATTTATGACCTAATTCGATAAGTTCACTAAATTAACTAAATCAACTCTCGTTTGTTTCTAGCAACCTAGCTCAACGGGATTAATTCTGGTAGTAGACCATGCTCTTGCTTGCGCCTAACTATTCTATGATCAGGGTTCTAGTTAGCTACGCTAGAACAGAAGCAATAAACACAATATTGATAGATCTAATAATCACCCTAGAAATTCTATTGTTTGGCTAATCCATCAATACCATGAATAAACCTTAAACCTAACAAGAGATCTACTCAGACATGATCTTTGTCACATAAATCATAGATGAATAGAATAAATATAATATAAAACCAAAGGAGTTCCAGGAGGACTCTGAAGGAGTTACTCTCTTCTCTCCTAACCCTAGAACAATGAATAAAAGAAAGCTTGGTAAAGCGTTTCAAGCGTAGCCGTCAAGAATGGCTTAGAAAACATATAAATAAGATTTTAGGTCGTCCGTGGGTATTTTGGTAATTTTTGATGGATTATGGGCATAATTTGGCCATAAAACAAGTTGGGCCTGTCTTCTGGATCACTGTCGATCGACACAAAGGCTTTGCCGTCGATTGAGACTCATTCATCTTCTCGACAGATTCCTCTCGCGAGGCAGACATACCACTCTTCTGTAAATCAGGCATAACTGTAGATATAACCGTACGATGGACCTCAAAATGGTAGCAATGGAAATATAACTAAATGATCAATCTTCTTTCAACATATTAGCTCAATCGCACCGTGGGACGGTCTCCATCCATAGCTAAACATCTGACGCATCTGCGCAGTTCTACATCTCTAAAAGATCCAGAATCACCAAAGTTCTCCATAACATACATGAACATGAAAACACTCTAAAACATACTCCAAATACATATAATTAACTCTAAATAGGACTGATAGCATTGCACAATAGTGGTAAATATCAGGCCCTATCAACTCCCCCAGACTTAGCCTTTTTCTTGTCCTCAAGCAAACAAAGCCTGTGAAAGAGATTTTAAAAAGCGGAGACTCACATAATGTCTAAGTATAACTGTCACCCTACTTTGTTGCAACCACATCATATCAACTCATTCCCAAAGGAACTTTATATACCCTATCCTAGTATAGCAACCAAATCCATTCTACCAACAACTTAGCGAATACTAGTCTGACTCGCCCTCTACTAATTTTTTTTTTTTGTATACAATAAAAGTGTAAGATTTACCTTGGGAGTATCGATCAAATGATATATGGACTCTTACCTCTGCAAGTATCTGAACACACAGGTAGCCTTCTCTGATTCCTTTCCTCTCTCTCTTCTCATTTCTTCTCAGTCAATGTCTCCCTTCTTTTGAGGGTATCATTTTTTTTAATTGACTGAGATATTTGGATAGGCTTACATAAATCAAGCCCAATGGTTTTTGCTACTAGATCATGTTCACTTCTTTTTTGACCTTTATCTCTTTCTAGAATCAACCTTTAATCGTTGTAGCCACCAAATACTGTTCGACTCTTTTTTTCTGAAGGGGAGAGAGAGGGGAATCAGAAGCACACAGACTTTTACCTTCCAGACTTGCAGAAGGAATCCGATCCAGTGTATACCAAATCCCAAAGCAAGCAAATAATGTCAGGATTAGTGTTGGAAATCAGCTTCGGTTCCTTTAAAATTTTTAAGCAAGTGTGATATACTGGCAGGATGATCCACTTTGGTATATCTAGTAATCTCTGCAAACAACCTTCTAAGAATGGTGCTAAAGTATGGTTAGTCAATAATAAATTTCGATCATGGTGCTCTTCTTGACTCGATAAAATCTTTGAAAAACTTATAGATAGTAAATAAAACTCAAAAACAATAAAATAGCATTAGCGAACCTCTCCCAGACTTAAATTACACTGTTCCATCACTTAGAAATATTTTGCTCTCTTACAAAGATACCTCTCCTCGATCTTAATCTTTAACAAATAAAAATACTTCGGGAGCGGGTCGTTACACTTTTCCTCTTCTTCCAGTTCCTCTTCTTCTTCTTCTCCTTCTTCTTTCTGCTATTTCCCCCAGCCTTGGCTGATCTCGTGCAGCCTCCATGAAAATGATTACGAAACACTTCAAACCCATTCTGCTCTGATCTGTGATGAGTGTCGATCGATGCTCTAGTGTTGATGTCGATCGATGTTCCAATGGCTGCGTCGATCGATTCACCAATGATGGTATCGATCGATGCTGCGACCGATGGTCCTTGGTTAACGTCACCTTCATACTTCAATACTCTCTGAGAAACAACTGTATGCTGAAGATCATCAAATACCTCAACGTAGAGATCCATACGCACACATCCATCTGGTGGAATAGGAAATTCAACCTCAAAAACAGCACTGGGAACCACAAACTTCATAGAGTCATGTATCATCTTCGCTCTTTTGTGAAAACGAGCAGCTTATTCAGTGCAAATAGGTGGTCGTAGATATTTAAGGACAGCAAGGTGTGAGGTCTCAGACTTGTGCATTCTCTCCTCAAATGATTCCAACTCAACTATATATCTTGGCAGCTCATCCAACGGTGGGTGTCGATTTATGTCGTGTGGGAGGTGTCGATCGATAGCATCTGGTGGGTGTCGATCGATATCATTAGGAGGATGTCGATCAATGTTATCCTTCAGTGAAGTCTCCAGATCTTTTCCCGAAGTGTGCTGATCATCATCAAGCTTCTGCTCCGAGTCCTGATCCATATCTTCAAGCCTTTCCTCCAGCTCTAAGAAGTGTTCCATATTGACTTTCCTACTCGAATCCAAATACCCAAGTTGTTCTCTATCCTCTACCTCCAGAAGATCTCCCATGGTGATTTCTGTGTCTACATATGGAGCATGATAACAACTTGATACATCGGTACTCTTTAGTGTTGAGTCTTCAATGCCCTGAGAACATTGTCCCGGAAGAACAGTGTCAGTATGAACAGTGTCGAGATGAACAATATTAGTGTGAATTGTGTCGTGGTGAACAGTGTCATGGTGAATAGTGTCGTGATGAACAATGTCATGGTGAACAGTGTCAATTGATGTCAGATGAACAGTGTCGATCGATGATGGATGAACAGTGTCGATCGATGCTAGATGAACAGTGCTGATCAATGCTGGATGAACAGTGTCGATCGATGCCCAATGAACAGTGTCATAATGAACAGTGTTGGGATGAATACTGTCTCGATGAACAGTATCGATCGATGCCGACGTCTTAGTGTCAATTGATGCTGAAGTCGGATCGATAATATCAGCTTCTCATGCTCTTCTTGGCTCTCCAAATCCATGTTGTCCATCCTCTTTCCGTGTAACTTCATATGTCTCTTGAACCTGAATATCTGGCTTCATAGCGTGTGTTTCGCCATCTATATCTGTTTGGCATTCTTCATCCGTCTCACTATAGAGAACACCTAACATCTGACTGAACCTAAACATAAGCTCCTTCTCCGGCCTTTAACCATCATGTCAAAAATATCATCAATCTTCTTTTGTCGAGCTGCTCAGCATCAATTAGAAATTTGTTGAGGAAAGTGATTTTAATGTTCTCCCAACATGTTAGAGATCCTGGCTGCAGTTGACTGAACCATCTAAAAGCATTCCCAGAGATAGAATTGGGGAAGATCTTGTAGAGCATGTGGTATTCAGACACTTCATTCTGCTCGCTTCTTGAGACTAGATCCACAAGTTCTTCGATGTGTTCCTTCAGATCTTCATGAGGCAAATCCTGAAAAGAGTTATGAGCTGCCAATAATACCATTCACGACTCATCTGGAAGTCATTTATCTCAGCAACAGAAATAACATCAGGGATTACGGCTCCTTGTGCATTCATCAATTGTCCTATACTGTTGTGAGGACGAAAACCTTCTTCGTCTCGTAAGGTCCCATTCTCATCAGCCTTAAGTATAAGAACTTCAATTTCCTCTATCTTCTCGCAAGGGGCGTCAATTGACAGCGAAGTGTAGGTGTCGATCGATGTCATGATGTTAGCATCGATCGACGGTGAAGTATTGTTGTCGATCGATGCTTGCTTCTATTTGCTAGCGATCACAGCTTGGAGGGTGTCGACTGCCCTCATAGACTTATGGATCTTACGTGAATCAACAGGTTCCTTTTTTGAAGAACCCAAAAATCCTCTCCTCGTTGCTTCCTGGTATTAGTATGTACCTGAAGCACGTACAAGAAATTTTTTTATGTAAGTAAACTAATATAGAAAAATACCTAGAATAAATCAAATAAATTGAGTCTAATGGCGAATCCTTGCTCCCCAGCAACAACGCCAAATTTGACATGATGTTTTTTGTGTATTTCAATGCAAGCTCTATCAAATTAACCCTACGAACTACTCTTGCCAAGAGAGATCAAATTGTAGTATTTAGGGATCGAATCACAGGGAGCATGGCACACAATAAACTCAATACAGTCGCGATTAAGCTAGGTAAATGGATTAATAAGCAGTGAATAAAGTAGCAAGTTGATTAATCATAGAACTCGATATCTAATGTAAAAGACGACCAGCTCTCGCTGCATGTCTAATCTATTGACTAAGTCCGATGTCTCAGCTCTCGCTTGTTGATACATAATGATCGTCGATCGATGCCAATGACCCTGCATCAATCGATGGTCTCTTGAGTCAAGCTTTATGACCTAATATGATAAGTTCACTAAATTAACTAAATAACCTCCCGTTTGTTTCTAGCAATCTAGCTGAACAGTATTAATTCTGGTAGTAGACCATGCTCTCGCTTGCGCCTAACTATCCTATGATCAAGGTTCTAGTTAGCTACTCTAGAACACAAGCAATAAACACAATTCTATTGATAGATCTATTAATCACCCTAGCAATTCTATTGTTTGGCTAATCCATCAATACCATTAATAAACCCTAAACCTAACAAGAGATCTACTCAAACATGATCTTTGTCACAGAAATCATAGATGAATACAATAGATATAATATAAAACCAAAGGAGTTCCTCCCTTCTCTCTACCCTAGAAAAATGAATAAAAGAAAGCTTGGTAAACTGTTTTAAGCGTAGCCGTCAACAATAGCATAGAAAACATATAAATAGGGTTTTTAGTCATCCATGGGTATTTTGGTAATTTGTTATTGCTGCTGGGCTTAAGTAGGCCATAAAACAAGTCGGTCCTGATTTTGTGGATCACTATCGATTGAAACAAAGGCTGTGCCGTCGATCGACACTCATTCATCTTCTCGACAGCTTCCTCTCGCGAGGAAAACTGACCACTCTTCAGTAAATCAGGCATAACTTTATATCTAACTGTCAGATGGACCTCAAACCAGTGGAATTGGAAATATAACTCAAAGATCTATCTTCTGTCGAAATATCAGCTCAATCGCACCGTGGAAAGGTCTCCATCTATAGCTAAACATCTGATGCATCTGCGCAGTTCTGCATCTCTAAAAGCTCCATAATCACCAAAGTTCTCCAGAACGTACCTGAACCTAAAAATACTCTAAAAATACTCCAAACACATATAATAGACTCTAAATAGGGCTGATATCATGGAAAAATAGTAGCAAATATCAGGCCCTATCATTAAGACTAAACTCTTGCAACACTGCAAAACATCTTCAATCATGCGAACATTTCAAGCAAGAATCATGGCATACGAATGAAAAACCAATCATCAGCATCACGAGACGTTGCATATGCTAGAAGAACCGTTTTTTCGACAAAATTTCCTTCCTCGATAAAACACGTTCTTGGAAGATCAAACAGTCATACACACTAACATCTTCTCAAACAGTCATACGCACTAACATCTTCTCAAACACGTATCCTTAGCAAAAAGTTAAAACGCTAATATCAATTATTATGTTTGTTACTGATCAAAACAATCTCTTAAAGTCCTAAACAGACTAAGCCATCTCATAGAGATAGCTCTCATACATCCGACACAAGAATAATAGCAGATAAAAGAAATCCAAAATTTTGGTCAGCACTTCCAGATGACTTAAAACTTATCGTTGGCGAGATGCTCGATTTCTACCAGACAAGTCGCATAAGCCGAGAACCTATCACAGACTTTAAATCGGTACAGAATCAGGTCAAAAACGATACATGAAACGTAAGCCGAAGTAGTCATTGCACCCCTTAAACCGTTATTAGGCCTAGGTCTTGCCCTAAACCCATCACACTAGTCTCCAACATCTCAAGGCATGATATCTAACCGATACGAGATCCTAAAACATGTCTCTTCGTCGATATTTACTCGTTTATGAAACCTCTCGAACACAAGCCTTCAGATGTTATTATCTTAAAACAACGACAAATATAACGATCTACAAAAGACTTAGATATGAGATGACAACTCTTACTCTACCCTCTACAGTCACATGTATACAAACATGCTCTTAAAACTCGAAACACAATTCATTTGAAAGCAGACGCGATGCGGCAAGGATTCGAAGCCACACGCGGCCGGTCCCAAAAATAATAATATGGCCACACTTGGCCAGAGCAAACAGCCAACAAGGCTACTCTTGAGGCCGACAAAGGCCCAATATAAAATGCCACCAGCAGCAACATGCTTGATAATCTCTACACGACACATAACCAAACCGTAAAGATCTTATTGGAAGACAGATCATAAGAATCTTAACTCCAAGACGAACTACGCAAGGCTTGAATCCTTCGATTAGCGTACATATGCAGCCTTTACAAGGCACAACCCCAATCTTATCGCATTCCACTCTTAGGAGAGTGAGCAGACCACTTTCAACAGAACTTTTTAACCATTAATTCTGCCTAACTTACCTGACCTGCCTAACCACTCGCAAGAACATCGCAGAAATTCTAGCGAGCTAGGGGGCTAACTGTTGGGGTCAAAATCGGTCATGACGGAATCAATGTCTAAAAATTCCCAAAACCATTTGTTTTCTAAAAAGAGAAAACAAAAAGCGCGGATAAGCACAACTAGAACCTTGTACAAATTCAAAAAGGATTGGACGACAAATTATCGGAAAGGACTATCGAGCAACGAAAAGACCAAAAAAACCGTGTCCAACCCGCCCGACGGAAAGTTGAACAGATCGAGCCCAACACACCATTAGTCGATATGAGACTGCTTGACCAACTCACCATCAGGCGAGTTGGATCGATCACATCCCACTCACCATCAGGCGAGTTGGATAGACCACATCCAGCTCACCATCAGACGAGTTAGATCAGCACCATCCATCTCGGTCCCTACCAGTCTCTCCTTTGAACCTTGGCCACATTGTATCTTTTTCTTCTTGGTTGGAGTTACCCTTGGAACTTTACGATAAAAACCGCAAACACTTGTTTTCTCGTATAAGTTTAAATTGATTGTATAAAACGGAAACCGTTGAGCTAACACCAAAATTTCCTTGACTATACGAGTAATTTGAAATATTTTATAAAATTGACATCATACCAAAGGGTTTCTTTTGAAGAATCGTAAAAACGTTTAAGTCAAAAAACAGCTCGAAAAGGTCTAAAACGCGGCTAAAAGCCCCCTTACGAATTTAGACAAAATCAAGCCCATGGATATTATGACGGTCAATATATTATTCGCGTGAGAAGAAAAAAGTCAAGTTCGAAGATAAATGTAAAGTTTCAAGGGATAATCATGAAGATCAAAAAAAAATGGCATATTTCCGCAAGGCGATAAACTCAACCCGCGGGCAGAAAAGGAAAGGGAAAACCGACCTAGAGGTGCAAAGACAATTCTTTAGACTCTATAACTCTCTGCACTTAGAAGCCTTAGGCTTTATTCACGACAAGTTTGGTTTCTATGACTGGCACTCGATTAGTAGACGAACTCGCCCAAGCAGTTCGATCTCTTGTTCCAATATTTTAGTTGAACTTTGTTCGGCTTGATCCTCGAAAGAGGTACGTTGGCAGCCTTTCATAAGGTCCAGTATGAAATCTTTAAAACTGTTTTCTTCTTTTTTTGTCTATTGCTAAGCAAGTTGTGGCTACATAGGTTTTTCTCAACATAGGTGGTAGTGCTAGCAAACTTAGTCTCGTTTTATTTCTTGTGTTAGACAATTTCTTTTGTAATCCCGTTTCCAGACAAGCTTCTTTTATGATTTTGTCTTTAGAACGCTCATACGCAAATTCGAAATCAAGATCTATTGTTTTCTAAATTCTTTTTATTGTTTTTACATATTTTCCGCGTTTATTTGGTTACTTTTCGTTGGCTCTCGCAGAGAACACGGACCTCTGGAAAAGTTAGGGTTTTCTTGATTTTCCTTATTTTACGGAAATCGACAGTGCAAATTTCGGTTCCCACACTGGTTTGATTAGAATCTTTAAGAACTTGCCATTTTTCAAACAAGGTAAACTAGAATCACAAGAGTTGTAACTGTGATACCTTCTTTGTCATAAACCCTATGAGATTTCTTCAATTTCTTAGACATTCTCCACTGATTTATGTTTCCAATTCAAGATGCTTACATCTTGATTCATCCTGGTTTAATTAGAATCTTAAAAAACTTGTCATTTGTCCAGACAAGATAAGGTGGAATCGCATGGGTTATAAGTGGGATACATTCTTCATCATAACTTCTATGAGATTTATTCAAGTTCGTGGTGATTTGCACTCATTTATGAGATATATTCAAGTTCGTGGTGATTTGCACTGATTTATGTTTCCAAATCAAGCTTCTTACATCTTGATTTATCTTGGTTTGATAAAAATCTTGAAGAAATTGCATTTGTCCAAACATGGTAAGTTGGAATCACATGAGTTGAAAATGAGATACTTTTTCATCATAACTCCTATGAGATTTATTCAATTTTCTGGTGATTCTACATTGATTTACGTTTCCAAATCAAACTTCTTAGATCATGGCTCATCATGGTTTGATTAGAATCTTGAAGAACTTGTCATTTGTCCAAACAGGGTAAGATGAAATCACATGAAATGAAAGTGGGATACCTTCTTCATGATAACTCCTATTAGATTTATTTAACTTCATGGTGATTCTTCACTGATTTGTGTTTCCAAATCAAACTCATTACCTCTTGATTCATCCTGGTTTGATTCGTATCTTGAAGAACTTGAATTTGTCCAACATGGTAAGTTGGAATCACATGAGTTGAAAATTGGAAACCTTTTTCATCATAACTCCTATGAGATTTATTCAACTTTGTGCTATTCTACATTGATTTACGTTTCGAAATCAAGCTTCTTAAATCTTCATTCATCTTTGTTTGATTAGAATCTTGAATAACTTGCATAAATCTTATGAGATTTATTCAAATTCGTAGTGATACTACACTGATCTATGATTCCAAATCAAGCTTATTACATCTTAACTCATCTTGGTTTGATTAGAATTTCCAAATAGGATAAGCTGGAATCTCATGAGGTGGAAGTGGGATACCTTCTTCGTCATAACTCCAATGAGATTTTTTTCAATTTCGTGGACATTCTACGCTGACTAATGTTTCCAAATCCTTTTTCTTACATCTTGTTTCATCATAGTTTGATTAGAATCTTGAAGAATTTTTCATTGGTCCAAATAGGGTAACCTGGAATCACATGAGTTGAAAGTGGAATACATTTTCGTCATAACTCCTATAAGATTTATTCAACTTCATGGTGATTTTCCACAGATTGATGTTTCCAAATCAATCTTCTTACTTGTTGATTCATCCTGATTTGATTTGAATCTTGAAAAAATTGTCATTTTTCCAAACATGGTAAGCTAGAATCACATGATTTAGAAATGGGATCGTCATCAGAATTCTTATAAGCTTTATTCAACTTCATGGTGATTCTCTATTGATTTATGTTGCCAAAGCAGCCTTCTTTCATCTTTATTCATCATGGTTTGATTAGAATCTTGAAGAACTTGTGATCTCTCCAAAGAAGATAAGCTAGAATCACATTAGTTGGAAGTGGAATACCTTATTCATCATAACTCCTATGAGAGTTATTAAAATTTGTGGGGTTTCTGAATTGCTTTATATTTCCAATTCAGGCTTCTTATATCTTGATTCATCATGTTTTGATTCGAATCTTGAACAACTTGCCATTTTTCCAAAGAAGATAAACTAGAATCACATGAGTTGGAAGTGAGATATCTTCTTCATCATAACTCCTATAATATCTATTGAACTTTGTGGACATTACCCACTTATTTATGTTAGCAAATGAAGATTCTTACATCTTAATTCCTCATTGTTTGATTAGAATCTTGAAGAACTTGCAATTGTCCAAATTTGGCAGGTTGGAATCACATGAATTGAAATTCAAATACCTTCTTCATCATAATTCCTATAAGATTTATTCAACTTTTTTGTGACTCTACACTGATTTAAATTTCTAAATCAAGATTCTTACATCATGACTCATAATGGTTTGATTAGAATATTGAAGAACTTGATCTTTGTCCAAACAAAGTAAGCTGAATAACATGAACTAAAAGTGGGATACCTTCTTCAACATAACTTCTATGATATTTATTCAACATCATGGTGATTCTCCACTCATTTATGTTTCCAATTCAAACTTCTTACATATTTATTCATCCTAGTTTGATTAGAATATTGAAGAACTTCTCATTGTCCAAATATGGTAAGATGGAATCACATAAGTTGGAAGTGGGAGAACTTCTTCATCATAACTCCTATAAGATTTATTCAAATTCGTGGAGATACTCTACTGATTTATATTTCCAAATAAGGCTTCTTACATCATGATTCATCCTGGTTTGATGAGAATCATGAAAAACTTTCCATTTGTCCAAATTAGGCTTCTTACATTATGATTCATCCTGGTTTGATTAGAATTTTGAAGAATTCATCATTTCTTTAAACAAGATAAGCTAGAATCACATGAGTTGGAAGTGAGATACCTTCTTCATCATAACTCCTATGAGATTTCTTCAAACTTAATGACGATTCTCCACTTATTTATGTTTCCAAATCAAGCTTCTTACGTCTTAATTCATCCTTGTTTGATTAGAATCTTGAAGAACTTGCTTTTGTCCAAAAAAAGGTAAGTTGGAATCACTTGATTTGAAAATCGGATACCTTTTTCATCATAATTCCTATGAGATTTATTCAATTTTTTGTGATTCTACACTTTTAACATTTCCAAATGAAGCTTCTTACATCATGACTCATCATGTTTTGATTAGAATCTTGAAGAACTTTTCATTTGTTCAAAAATGGTAAGTTGGAATCACATGAATTGAAAATGAGATACCTTCTTCAACATAACTCCTATGATATTTATTAAACTCCATATTGTTTCTCCATTGATTTATGTTTCCAATTCAAGATTCTTACATCGTGATTCATCATGGTTTGATTAGAATCTTGAAAAACTTGCATTCGTCCACACATGGTAAGGTGGAATCACATGAGTTAGAAGTGGGATATCTTCTTTATTCAACTTCGTGGTGTTTCTACACTTATTTATCATTCCAAATCAAGCTTCTTATATCTAGATTTATCTTGGTTTGATTAGAATCTTGAAGAATTTTCATTGATCCAAATAGGGTAAGTTAGAATCACAAGAATTGATAGTGAGATATCTTCTTCATCATTCTCCTATGAGATTTATTCAACTTTGTTGTGATTATCCACTGATTTATGCATAAAAATCAAGCTTCTTACATCTTGGTTCATCCTGGTTTGATTAGAATCTTGAAGAATTTGACATTTTGTCCAAATAGGATAAGCTGGAATTGGTACGGCCATGGAATGGCTTTCTCTCCCTAAATCACTTGAAAGGGGGGCGTGAGTGGATGATAAAAGATGGCGATGGACATCACCTTAGAGCTACAGAATGATCAAGGGTTGTTTAGATACTCCTGAGACACAGGATGACCCTCCTTAGTGGCTAGGATGAATCATAAAAGATCACTCTTCTTTAGTGTGATATAGAAATGTTCACCAACGTGAACAAAGATAGAAAAATCTCCTAAGAGATGATTTGTTTGAGCCAAATATTAAGTTTATTGAATGATGGTTTATTATATACATTGAGGCTCGTGGTTACATCAATAAGAAAGAAGAAAACGAAATCCTAAGCTAAAAAATCCTAAACCAAAACCAAGTCGGTTTAGTGAAAACCATATCCTAATCCTATTCCTAATTTGTTTAAGATAACCAAACTTAATCCTAATTGGTTTACACTTAATAAAATCATAAATAAACTGAATATAAACCATAATAGGCGTGCCTAATCTTCTTCGGCCAATCATAATCCAAGCTGGCTTGTCTTTCCACTTTTTTGGCCGATAAAGGCCATTTTCAAACAACTCTTGCTTGGGATCGATCCATCTTGTTCCTGGTCCGAACTAGTACCTCCTTAAGCTCATCTGGATGATGAAAATGCTCCTTATAATCCAATTCCACCTATGGTTATTCATCGTACATTTTCAACTCATTTCTCGGGCATGTCGGTTTGACCGGTCCATTTCTCGATCATACCAGACCACCCATTTCATTTCCTGTCAAACCAGATTCCTCCCATCCATATCCTGATCTATAAGACTGCATCCTACTCGTCCATTCTGGTTCATATTCATTCCTTCCTCTATAAAGGTCTCATCAAGACCCATATCCTTCTTTCGGTCCAATACCTCATGAATCATGCCAATAAGTTCTCCAATAAGCCCATTAGGTTGTGATGTGACCCATTTCCTTTCTGGTACATGGATTGGATTCCCAAAATTGAGTTTGAAGCTGATCCAGGTCGCACCATTTCCTCCTCTTTTAAAAGGATTTGTCCTCAAATCCAGCTCTTCAAGGATGAATGGACCGTCCAATCTCAGCTTCCTTGTATCTCTTTGGACCAAGGTGTTGTTAAATCCATTGTGCACGTTTATATTCCCTCCAGGTTCAAACACAAATCTTTCTAAATGCTTCATATGTCTTAGATGCTTCACTGGTCTATGCACATTACGAGCAACTCTTAGAGCTAGCAATATGTGCTCCTTGTTTAGCTCAGATCTCATTGCTTCTAATTGAGCTTCTCTCCACTGATACTAAGCACAAGCCTTGATCTTAGACTTCTGGGAACGTGATCTCAGCTTAGACTCACCAGAAACTATCATTGGCTCTTCCTGTTCATGCAAGAACCCTTCCAAATAAAGCTTCAATGCTGCTGCTATTTGGATAAGAGTGTTGTTGGTGATTTTATGCACACAAAAGCTCCCTCCTGGTTCTAAAAAAAGGTGTTGCAGCCCCTTAACAAACCTCAGTTGCTCCACTAGGCTGATCTGAATCCACACAGGAGCTTTTATTAGTAGATCACAAGAAAAAAATTCAATGATATCACCTTCTTCAACCATAGTTGTAAGTTCCAATTCATGAGCTTTAGGTGATCCTTCAAGCACTTCTTCTTCAGCTTGGTTCAGACCAGGAACGTGATCACATATAATTTATTATCTCTTCTCTTGTTTCATATGGGTGTCCCAGTTTTCTGCTTGACAAAGAGTGGTTGGTTCTGATTCAAACTTTTGTTCTATCTCACCCTGTTTTGCAGCAGTTTCTTCTTTCTTCTCTGCTGGTTCCTTCTGGTAACAACTTAGCTCATCATCTCTGGATTCTGGACGTGGAAATGACCTCTGCTGTGGGTTTTTCATCACAGAAGTGAGTGATTGATCTATCATGTTCATGAGGTGTTCCTTGAACTGTGGGCTTTGCAATTCATCAAGATATGCTTCATGTAGCTGCAACTTTCTTTGTTCCTCACAACCATAGTAAGACTTTGGCTCATCTTTGGATGTCCTAAGACGTCCATTAGCTTCCCTAGCTTGTCTTTGCATCTTTTCCAAATCAGCTTGCCCATACCTTTTTGCTACAAACCTTTTCTTCATCACAGCCTTCATCTCATACCAAGAAGAAATCTGTTGCTCTCCATATTGTCTCCTAGTATTAGGAATCTGGATCTGTTTTTTTTCTTCTTTGCAACTCTCTTGTTGCTTTGTGCTCACCCATCTCTTCATGTTTTCTTTTGCTTTCAGAAGACGACATAAGATATGATAGATCACGAGATTTAGGTTAAGAACAAAATTTCCAAACCTTCAAGTGGCTCTGATACCACTTGGTACGGCCATGGAATGGCTGTCTCTCCCTCGATCACTTGAAGGGGGCGTGGGTGGATGAAAAAATGGCGATGGACTTAACCTTCGAGGTATGGACTGCTCAAGGGTTGTTTAGCTACTCCTGAGACACAGGATAACCCTTCTTAGTGTCTAGGATGAATCACAAAATATCACTATTCCTTAGTGTGATATAGAAATGTTCACCAACGTGAACAAAGATAGAGAAATCTCCTAAGAGATGATTTGTTTGAGCCAAAGCTTAATTTTATTGAATGATGGTTTATTATTTACATGGAGGCTCGTGGTTACATCAATAAGAAAGAAGAAAACGAAATCCTACGCTAAAAACCGTAAACAAAAACCAAGTAGGTTTAGTCAAAACCATATCCTAATTCTATTCCTAATTGGTTTAAGATAACCAAACTTAATCCTAATTGGTTTAAAATTAAAAAATCATAAATAAACTGAAAATAAATCATAATAGACATGCCTAATCTTCTTGGGACAATCATAATCCACACTGGCTTGTCTTTCCACTTTTTGGACCGATAAAGGCCATTTTCAAACAACTCTTGCTTGGGATCGATCCATCTTGTTCCTGGTCCGAACAAGTACCTCCTTAAGATCACTTGGATGATTAAAATGCTCCTGATAAAACAATTCCACCTATGGTTCTTCATCTTATATTTCCAACTCATTTCTCGGGCATGTCGGTTTGACCGATCCATTTCTCGATCATACCAGACCACCCATTTCATTTCCTGTCCAACCAGATTCCTCTCATCCATATCCTGGTCAATCAGATTGCATCCTACTCATCCATTCTGGTTCATAGTCATTCCTTCCTCTATAAAGGTCTCATCAAGGCCTATAGCCTTCTCTCGGTCCAATACCTCATGAATCAGGCCAATAAGTTCTCCAATAATCCCATTAGGTTGTGATGTGACCCATTTCCTTTCGTGTACATGGATTGGCTTTCAACACTTGATTTTGAAGCTGATCCAGATTGCACCAGGAATCACATGGGTTCGAAGTGGGATACCTTCTTCATCAGAATTCCTGTAAGATTTATTCAACTTCATGGTGATTCTCCACTGATTTATATTTTCAAATTAGGCTTCTTAAATTTTGATTCATCCTGGTTTGATTAGAACCTTGAAGAACTTGTCATCTCTCCAAACAAGATAAACTAGAATCACATGAGTTGAAAGTGGAATACCTTCTTCATCATAACTCCTATGAGATTTATTCAACTTCATTGTGATTATCCACTTATTTGTGTTTCCAAATCAAGGTTCTTACATCTTGATTCATCCTGATTTGATTAGAATTTTGAAGAACTTGTCATTTGTCGAAACATGGTAAGCTTGAATCACATGAGTTGGAAGTGGGATACCTTCTCTATCATAACTCCTATAAGATTTATTCAACTTTGTGGTGATTCTCCACTGATTTATGTTTCCAATTCAGGCTTCTTATATCTTGATTCATCCTAGTTTGATTAGAATCTTGAAGAACTTGTCATTTCTCCAATGAAGATAAGCCGGATTTACATGAGTTGAAAGTGTGATACATTCTTCATCATAACTCCTATAAAATGTATTGAACTTCGTGGCGATTCTCCACTTATTTATGTTTCCCAATAAATCTTCTTAAATCTTAATTCATCCTGGTTTGATTTGAATCTTGAAGAACATGCATTTGTCCAAAAAGGGTAAGTTGGAATCACATGAGTTAAAAGTCGGATACCTTCTTCATCATAAGTTCTATGAGATTTAGTGAACTTTGTGGTGATTCTACGGTGATTTACATTTCCAAATCAATATTTTTACATCATGACTCATCATGTTTTGATTAGAATCTTGAAGAATTTTTCATTTGTCTAAACATGGTAAGCTAGAATCACATGAATTAAAAGTGAGATACATTCTTCAACATAACTCCTATGATATTTATTCAACTTCGTGGTGATTCTCTAGTGATTTATGTTTGTCATTCAATTTTCTTAAATCTTGATTCATCCTAGTGTGATTAGAATCTTGCAGAAAATGCCATTGGTCCAAACAGGGAAGCTGGAATCACATAAGTTGGAAGTGAGATACCTTCTTCATCATATTTCCTATAAGATTTATTCAACGTTGTGGTGATTCTCAACTAATTTATGTTTCCAAATCAGGATTATTGCATCTTAGTTCATCCTGGTTTGATTAGAATCTTGAAGAACTTGCCATTTGTCCAAACAAGATAAGCTGGAATCACATGAGTTGGAAGTGAGATACATTCTTTATCATCAATCCTATCAGATCTATTTAACTTCATAGAGATACTCTACTTATTTATGTCTCAAAATCAAGTTTCTTACATCTTAATTCATTCTGGTTTGATTAGAGTCTTAAAGAACTTGTCATTTGTCGAAAGAGGGTAAGTTGGAATCACATGAGTTGAAAGTTGCAAACCTTCTTCGTCATAACTCCTATGAGTTTTCTTTAATTTCATGGTCATTTTGCACTGATTTATATTTCCAATTCAAGCTTCTTACATCTTGATTCATCATGGTTTGATTAGAATCTTGAAAAACTTGTTATATGTCCAAATATGGTAAGGTGAAATCACATGAGTTAGAAGTGGGGCCCCTTCTTTATTCAACTTCGTGGTGATTCTGCAGTAATTTATCATTAAAAATCAAGCATCTTACATCTAGATTCATCTTGGTTTGATTAGAATCTCGAAGAACTTACATTTGTCCAAAAAGGGTAAGTTGAAATCACATGAGTTGAAAGTGGGATACCTTCTTTATCATAACTCCTATGAGATTTATTCAACGTTGTGGTGACTCTACACTGATTTACATTTCCAAAAAAACATTCTTACATGTTGACTCATCCTGGTTTGATTAGAATATTGAAGAATCTGTCATTTGTCCAAACAGGTTAGCTGGAATCACATTAATTGAAAGTGGGATACCGTCTTCATCTTAACTCCTATGAGATTTATTCAACTTTATGGTGATTCTCCACTGATTTATGTTTCCAAATCAGGCTTCTTACATCTTGACTCATCTTAATTTGATTATAATGTTGAAGAACTAGCAATTTTTCCAAATATGATAAGCTGAAATCACATTAGTAGAAAATGGGATATCTTCTTCATCATAACTCCTATGAGACTTACTCACATTCGTGGTGACAGTCCACTCATTTATGATTAAAAAATCAATATCCATATAGCTTGATTCATCTTGGTTTGATTAGACTTTAGAAGAACTTGTCATTTGTCCAAACATGGCAAGCTGGAATCACATAAGTTGAAAGTGAGATACCTTCTTCGTCATAACTCCTATGAGATTTCTTCAATTTTGTGGACATTCTCTACTGATTTCTGTTTCCAGTTCAAGCTTCTTACATCTTGATTCATCCTCGTTTGATTAGAATTTTTAAAAACTTGTCTTTTGTCCAAACATGGTAAGGTGAAATCACATGAGTTAGAAGTGAGACACGTTCTTTATCATAACTTCTATGAGATTCATTCAACTTCATGGTGATTTTGTAATGTTTATGTTTCCAAATCAAGCTTCTTACTTCTTGATTCATCTTAGTTTGATTAAAATCTTGAAGAACTTGCATATGTCCAAATATGATAAGTTGGAATCACATGAGTTGAAAGTGAGATACCTTTTTGAATATTATTCCTATGAGAATTATTCAATTTTTTATGCTTCTACAATGATTCACATTTTTAAATCATAATTCTTACATCTTGATTCATCCAAGTTTGATTAGAATTTTAAAGAATTTGATATTTGTTCAAGCATAGTAAGATGGAATCACATGAGTTAGAAATCAGACACCTTCTTTATTTAACTTCGTGGTGATTCTACAATGATTTATGTTTCCAAATAAGGGTTCTTACATCTTGAATCATTCTAGTTTGATTAGAATCTTGAAGAACTTTTCATTTGTCCAAACATGGTAAGGTGGAATCACATGAGTTAGAAGTGAGATACCTTCTTCATCATAACTCCTATAAGATTTACTCAACTTTGTGGAGATATTCCTCTCATTTATGATTCTAATCAAGCTTCGTATATCTTGATTCATTCTGGTTTGATTAGAATATTGAAGAACTTGACATTTGTCCAAACATGGTAAGTTGGAATCACATGAGTTGAAAGTGGGATACCTTCTTCGTCATAACTCCTATGAGATTTCTTCAATTTCGTGGTCATTCTCCAATGATTTCTATTTCCAATTCAAGCTTCTTAAATCTTAATTCATCATGGTTTGATTAGATTCTTGAAAACTTGCCATTTGTCCAAATATAGTAAGGTGGAATCACATGAATTAAATATGGGCTACCTTTTTTTATTCAACTTCGTGGTGATTATGCACTGATTTATCATTCTACATCAAGCTTGTTACATCTAGATTCATCTTGGTTTGATTAGAATCTCGAAGAATTTGCATTTGTCCAAAATAGTAAGTTGGGATCAGATGAGTTGAAAGTGGGATACCATCTTCATCATAACTCCTATGAGACTTATTCAACTTTTTGGCGATTCTACATTGATTTAAGTTTCCAATATAAGATTATTACATCTTGACTCATCATGGTTTGATTAGAATCTTCTAGAACCTATCATTTCTCCAAACATGTTAAGATGGAATCACATGAATTGAAAGTGAGATACCATCTTCATCTTAACTCCTATGAGATTTATTCAACTTTGTGGTGATTCTCCACTGATTTATGTTTCCAAATCAGAATTTTTACATCTTGATTCATCCTGGTTTGATTAAAATGTTGAAGAACTAGCAATTTTTCCAAACATAATAAGCTGGAATTACATTAGTAGAAAGTGGGATACCTTCTTCATTATAACTCCTATGAGATTTACTCACTTTCGTGGTGACACTCCACTCATTTATGTTAACAAATCAATCTTAATATATCTTCATTCATCCTGGTTTTATTAGACTCCTGAAGAACTTGCCATTTTTCCAAACATGGTAAGTTGGAATCAGAGGAGTTTAAAGTGGGATACCTTCTTCGTCATAACTCCTATGAGATTTCTTCAATTTCGTGGACATTCTCTACTAATTTATGTTTCGAATTCAAGCTTCTTACATCTTGATTCATCCTGGTTTGATTATAATCTTTAAAAACTTGCCTTTTGTCCAAATAGGGTAAGGTGAAATCACATGAGTTAGAAGTGGGACACGTTCTTCATTATTACTCCTATGAGATTTATTCAACTTCATGGTGATTCTCCACTGATTTATATTTTCAAACCAGGCTTCTTAAATCTTGATTCATCTTGGTTTGATTAGAATCTTGGAGAACTTGTCATCTCTCAAAACAAGATGAACTAGAATCACATGAGGTGAAAGTGGAATACCTTCTTCATATAACTCCTATGAGATTTATTCAACTTCGTGGTGATTCTGCACTGGTTAATGTTTCCAAATCAAGCTTCTTACATCTTGATTCATCTAGGTTTGATTACAAACTTAAAGAACTTGCATTTGTCCTAACAAGGTAAGTTGGAATCACATGAGTTGAAAATAAGATATCTTTTTCATTATAACTCATATGAGATTATTTAACTTTGTGGTGATTATCTACTGGTTTACATTTCCCAATCAAGCTTCTTACATCTTAATTGATCTTGGTTTAATTAGAATCTTGAAGAAGTGGCATTTGTCAAAATATGGTAAGTTGGAATAACATGAGTTGAAAGTGGGATATGTTTTTCATCATAACTCCTATGATTTTTATTCAAATTTGTGGCAATTCTACATTGATTAACGTTTCCAAATCAAGCTTCTTGAATCATGACTCATCTATGTTTGATTAGAATTTTGAAGAACTTGTCATTTGCCCAAAAAAAGTATGTTAGAATAACATGAATTGGAAGTGGGTTACCTTCTTCAACATAACTACTATTATATTTATTTAACTTGGTCGTGATTCTAAACTGATTTATGTTTCTAAATCTATCTTCTTACATCTTGATTCATCCTAGTTTGATTAGAATCTTGAAGAACTTGACATATGTCCAAACAGGGTGGAATCACATGAGTTAGAAGTGGGATAACTTCTTAATCTTAACGCCTATAAGATTTATTCAACTTTGTGGTGATTCTCCACTGATTTATGTTTCATAATCAAGCTTCTTAGATTTTGATTTATCCTCGTTTAATTAGAATCTTGAAGCACTTGCCATTTTTCCAAAAAATATAAGCTGGAACAACATGAGTAGGAAGTGAGATACCTTCTTCATCATAACTCCTTTGAGATCTATTCAACTACGTGACGATTCTCCACTTACTTGTTTTTCCAAATCAAGCTTCTTACATCTTAATTCATCCTGGTTGGATTAGAATCTTGAAGAACTTGCCATTTGTTCAAACTTGGTAAACTGGAATCACATGAGTTGAAAGTAGGATGCCTGCTTCGTCATAATTCCTATGAGATTTCTTCAATTTGATGTTCTTTCTCCACTGATTTATGTTTCCAATTCAAGGTTCTTACATCTTGATTCATCCTGGCTTGATTAGAATCTTTAAGAACTTGCCATTTTTCCAAACATGGTAAGGTGGAATCACATAAGTTAGAAGTAGGAAACGTTCTTTATTGAACATTGTGGTGATTCTGCACTGCGTTACGTTTCTAAATCAAGATTTTTACACCTTGAATCATTCTGATTTGATTAGAATCTTAAGGAACTTGCCATTTTTCCAAACAGGGTAAGCAGGAATCACATTAATTGATAGTGGGATACCTTCTTCAACATTACTACCATGAGATTTATTCAACTTCGTGGTGATTCTCCACTGATTTATATTTCCAAATCAATCATCTTACATCTTAATTGATAGACCATATTATAGGCTCTATTTATGGTCTGTTATGTGTGTCTAGGCTATGTTTTGAGGTCTTTACAGGTCCAGATACGTTTTAGAGATATATGAAGATACTTGGAGCTTTTGGAGCATTTAGAGGAGAATAATCCGTAGCTGATCATTGAGGGAGTCAAAGTACAAGACTACCATCGATCGACGACAGAACGTTGGCATCGATCGATGTTACATGACCAAGATCGATCGATGTTGCACATCTGCCATCGATCGATGTCCGATTCGTAGATAGACGATTTTCAAGTCCAAATTAGAGACAAGACACAAGATTAAAAAATTACCCTTGGACGAGTTTTGACCTAGATTTTAGGGTTTTATCTTTATACTTTATGTATTGCACCAGAAAAAGGAGTGCAAGGTGAGGGGGTGCTAGGTGCCTAGGTTTTTTGGCAAAGTGTGTGTGTGCACCACCCCACCATAGTTTTAGGATTTATTCAGGGAGAAGATTCATAACTCCTTATGGAGATTTGTATTGGAACCCCAATATTTTATCTATGCATTATATTCAGATTATTATTCTTACTTTAATTAAGTCTGAGTAGTTATCAACTAGATTTTGGGTTTATTAATGGTACTGATGGATTAGCCAAACAATTGAATTATTAGGGTCATTATTAGATCTATTAATAGAATTGTGTTTATTGCCTGTGTTCTAGAGTAACTAACTAGAACCCTGATAATAGGATAGTTAGGCGCAAGCGAGAGCATGGTCTACTACCGGAATTTATTCTGTTGAGCTAGGTTGCTAGAAATAAACGAGAGTTGATTTAGTTAATCTAGTTAACTTATCGAATTAGGTCATAAAGCTTGAATTAAGAAACTATCGATCGACGCAGGATCATTGCTATCGAACGATGGTCATTCCGTGTCAACAAGCGAGAGCTGAGACATTGGACTTAATCAATTAGATTAGACTCACATGCGAGAGCTGGTGTCTTTTACATTAGATGTCGAGTTCCATGATTAAATACTCTTAACTTCTATCTTCTATAACCCACTTCCCTAAAACCCTAGATCTAGCATATTTACATTTGCATATAGTTAATTTATTAGCATATTTCCATATTTGCATTATTAGCATATTTCTATATTTACATTATTAGCATATTTTCATATTGCATCTATACCTTCTAATAAGAAATATTTCCTTGACATGATTACTTGTTACCAATATATAAAGTTACCTAGCTTAGTCTTTAGAAATAAGAAATCTATTGTGTAGCATTGTTCTCTGTGGATTCGATCCCTAAGTACTACACCTGATCTCTCTTGGCAAGAGTATTATTTTGTGTGTTAGGATTAAGGGTTAATTTGACAGTTATTTGTTTAAGATATTTATACCCTATTAAAACATAAAAACAGCACCATGTCAAATTTGGCGCCGTTTCCGGGGGCAAATTGATCGCCATTAGATTTATTTTCCAGGACTTAGTCGAGGTTTGTTACTTTCAAGTTACTAATATTTCTTTTTCTTTGTTTTTCAGGTGCATGCAAAAGAGTACCAGGAGTAACAAAGGACAAGACTTACTATTGTCAGACCCACAACAACTCGAACGTACGATCCGCAAAGAAAGACGACAAGCATCGATCGGCACTTCTTTACGGACAACATCGACCGACATTATCATATAGCATCGATCAACATCACCTAATCCACATCGATCAACGACAGCATACAAGTTCAGATGGTTGCACCTATAATTGTGGTTCAGAATGAGAATGGAGACTTGCATGACCTCAACAGTCTTCTGCGTAATGCAGCATGTCAAAGGATAGACAATCAAGGGACTATAATCCCTGAAGCAGAAGCAGACGCTTCAATAGCTCAACCTGAAGCTAACGCCTAAGCTGCTCAGAGAACACTGGCTGACTACAACCGTCCAGACCAGTTCTACGCCAACAGATCCGCCATTCTCCCTCCAGCTTTTCAAAGAAACAATTTTGAGATTAAGCCCGCTTTCTTTGGACTTGTAGCGTAGACGCCTTACCAAGGGTTGCGACACGAGCACCCTATGGATCATCTAGAGCGATTTGAGGATCTAGTGACTCCTATTAAAGCCAATGGAGTCCCTGAGGACCATCTCTTCTGTAAGCTCTTCAAGTACTCACTTGCTAGAGAAGCTTCATATTGGCTTAAGCAGCTACCACCAGGATCTCTGACTTCTTGGACTGACATTAAGAACGCTTTCTTGCGTAACTTCTTTGATGACGCAAGAGCAGAAGATATGAGGAGCAAGATTGCTACTTTTTCACAAGAACCTTCAGAGTCTTTCAGAAACTCATGGATCAGATTCAAGTCATACCAGAGAGACTATCCACATCACGGGTTCAACGTAGTGCAGCTTATTAGCACTTTATTCAGAGGTATTGAATTACATTATCAGATGGCTTTGGACACAGCTAGTGAAGAAAATTTAAGCACTAGTTGCCCTGAAGAAGCTACAATATTGATTTAGAATCTAGCATCTAGCAGCAGTACCAAGAATACAAATTTTGAAAGAAAGAAATCAGTTTCAGCAGTGAGCAAGGAGAAGACTGAAGAGGTAAAAGCAAAGCTGGACAGTGTTCAGAATCTTATCAGAAAGCATGTTACTTTTGCAGAGGTAGAAGCAATAGAGTCTGGAGAAGATGAGATTGAAGAATGGGATGTAAACTACATTGATGGGAATGATTTCCAGAGACAAAGAAATCCAGGTTTCAGTAGGAACTCCTATGGTGCTGGTCAAAGGAGTAAATTTAATCAGAGTTTACAACGAAGGCCCTTTAACAACGACATGACATATGGATCTTTCTACTACCAAAATCCTCCTCCCGAAACTCAGGAAAGCAAGATTGAAGCAATGGTTGATAGAGTCTTAGAGGGACAGCAGAAGATGACTGTGGATTTCAACGGAAAGATAGATGGTTTGTACCTCAACCTCAATAACAAGTTCGAAAACCTCAGCACCCATGTGAAGAAGTTGGAGAATCAAAGGATGCAAACAAGTGAGACCATTAGGATACATGAGAGCCTGACTAAGGAGAAGATGGAAGCTGGACAGAAGCACCACGTCAATGAATTGATTGATGATGATATCTGGCAAGAAGATAGACCCCAAAACAGAAAATTTTGTGTTGAAAATTCCATGTCACTCGACAATTCCCATTTGCATCGATCGACGCAAGACAACGAGAATCGATCAACGGTAAAACCTACAGAATCAATAGCCACATGTGAATCGATTAACATCGATTGATGTCGTACCCATGACCTCGATCGACATAGAGATGAAAGCATCGGTCGATAGTACATGCCTGGCATCGATCGACAGGGTAGAATCCCAGTCTGATTACCAAACCTCAACGCAAGTCTGATTGTGCGTCTAACAGCAACAATTTCAGACCAAAATACAAACACATATGAATCTATGGATCTTGACAGAGAAGATGAGGGACACTCAAGAGGAGTTAAAATATCCCAAAGCATCAACGCAGAGAAGCCAATGAAAAGGAGATGGATGGCTTTGCTAGAAGAGTTTTTAAAATTCCTTTAGATATCTCTTTTGATGAAGCTTATTATACTCACAAATTGTGAATGTTTTTCAGGGAAACAAGGGAAACAAATGATGATATAGAAATCATGTTCAATCACCTCAAAGAGAATATGAAGCAGAGAACCTGTTTGAAAAAGAAAAGTGATCCTGGGAAGTTTGTGGTTCCATGCTTCATCAAAAGAAACAAATATCCTAATGCCCTCTGCGACTCTGGATCTTCAGTTAGCATTATGCCAAAGTCTATGGCAGAGGAGCTGAACCTAAGAGTGGAACCCTCCAATGATTTGTTCACATTTGTGGACAGCTCAAGAGTGAACTTAGGAGGGATAGTAAAAGATGTTCCAGTGCAGATCAACAACACCCTAGTCCCAGTAAACTTTCATGTGATGGACGTCAGGATAGATAGGAAATCTTCGCTACTAATTGGGAGAACATTCATGGCTACTGTGGGAGCCATATGCGACATGCAGTTAAACATGTTGTATATATCTCTAATTGATAAAAATATCTTTTATGAACCTGTGAAGAATAAGAATAAGGCTACCCTGATCGAATTGTGTAATGATGCAGAGCTTGTGTCCACATGCTTCTGCTATTACGAGTGCAATGAGAGATCGGTAGATGGAGCATCGATCGACACCCAACCTTTATCATCGATCGACATTCCTGCAATTCAACAATCGATCGACACCCACCCATCAATATCGATCGACACCCATAAACCATAACCAATCGACACCCACCATGCTGATTACAATTACAACCCAGCCTACCTCAAATACGATGACAACTACAGAGAAGAAGAGATGATCGAGTACCGAGGGCTTGCTATGGAAGAGGCTGGAGTGTTTCATGTTTCCCATGAACCGGGGAAATCGACATCGATCGACGGCGACCATACGCCATCGATCGATACTAAGCACGACAGAAGAACGCGACAGAGAAGCTAGTTATCTACAACCAGATGAGTTCGGTATTATGAGGGATCCAGATGGTCACGCAAGAGCTATGGATGGCAGAATTCTAAACATCACTAAGGAAGATTTAGCAGATATACTTGCAATGGCCAATGGAGGTGGAAACCTTTTTGGGCACCGGTCTGATTATCGAGCATCGATCGATGGTGACTATATACCATCGATCGACACCAATTGGTCATGCCAAGATACGGTGAAGCTTACGAAGAACATGAATCAGATTACAGAGACGAAGAACTGATTGAGTCTCGCGACTTGGCACCGGAAGAAGCTGGCTAGGTGATGAACGCGAGAGTAGGAAATCCAACATCAACAATCGGCCTATCTTGGCCATCAAACGACATCAAACGGAAACCAGAACATTAACTTGGAACAGAAGAAACAGAAGTTGGTTATCTCAAACCCCATGAGTTTGGAATCTTCAGAGATGTAAAAGGACGTGCACGAGGTCTTTATGGGAGAATTCTATATTTACCTATGAAAGATGTAGCAGACACCCTTATTATGGCTGAACGATCAGGAAATTTCTTTTGACAACCGCAACAGCCATTGATCGACGCATAGGTACCAGTATCGATTGACAACGAGGAGCAGAAGCACGAGACATACAACAGAGCAGAGATTGATGATATTGTGCATGAGACCTACAAAGCTCACGAGATATTACTGGATGATTTCTACATGAGGCTTGACGATGTCTACTATCATATTGATAAATGCTTCACCAATCTGACTACATCCATGTATGAGATAAAGCAAGAGATGGATACTTTTTAGAGACAGCATGCGAGTAGACCAGATAGAGTGACATCGATCGACGGCAACACCTTGCCATCGATCCATACTGATTTCGACAGACAAAAGTCCACAGTAGAATACGACTTAGAAGATATGTTTGATGAAATTCTCTTTTCTCAGAGCCTGATGAAGGATGATATTTCTCAGAAATTAGAGGAGATATTAGACACTACAACTGCCAGACTTAGAATACTCCAGCGCATTATTGAGAATCTACAAAGAACGAGAAAACCAGAGGAGATGAGGCATTCAGAAACTTCATTGGTTCATGGTTTCAGAAGAGCAAAGAAGATGTAGACACTTGTTTTCCAAGTGTTGATCAACCTCCTTTCTAGTCAGAACGTTCACAACGTCGAGCTTATGACTATAACCAAGGGATGAGTGGGAGGTAACCCACTGTTTGGTAAGTTTTATTTAGTTTTTGATTATATTATTCTAATTTTGAATTTTATTTTATTATTGCAGGTTTTCAGATTAAAAAAATGAGGAAGATAGTCTGCATAGAGCATCGACCGACACTTGATCATTGTCGATCGACGAAGTAACCATCGCATCAATCGATAGGCACTTAATTGTGTCCATCGAAGGTAACCATCAGCAAGTAGAAATAGGAACTTACAAGTTTAGCATCGATCGACATCATTAACCTACCATCGATCGACACTCTCTTACAGAGATAGGTATCGAGTTTTATACTTAAGCTATTTACTTATGATTTATTTTTTCTAACCAATCCGGGGCGGATTACACTAGGGACAGTGTAATTTAAGCCGAGGGAGGTTCACTAATGCTATCTGATTGTTTTTGAGTGTTATTTATTTATATATAAGTTTTTCAAAAAGTTTTATTGAGTCTAGAAGAGGACTATGATCAAGATTTATTATTAACTAACCTTGCTATAATCACCATTCTTAGAAGGTTGTTTGCAAAGATGACTAGAGATACCAAAGTGGATCATCCTGCCACTATATCACACTTGCTTAGAAATTTTAGAGGAACCGAAGTTGATTTCCAACACTGATCCTGACATTATTAGCTTGCTTTGGGATTTGGTATACATTGGATCGGATTCCTTCTGCAAACCTGGAAGGTAAAAGTCTGTGTGCTTATGATTCCCTCTCTCTCCCCTTCAGATAAAAAATGAGTCGGACATGATTTGGTGGCTACAACCATTAAAGCTTGATACATATGATCCTAGTAAGAGATCATGGAAGCTTATCCAAATATCTAAGTCAATTAAAAAAATAAAATGATACCCTCAAAACAAGGTAGGCATTGACTGAGAAGAAGTGAGAAGAGAGAGAGGAAAGGAATCAGATATGGCTACCTGTGTGTTCAGATACTTGTAGAGGTAAGAGTCTATGTGTCCCTTGATCGATATTCCCAACGTAAAGCCTGCACTTTTATTTTATGAAAAGAAATGAAATCAGTAGAGGGGCGAGTCAAACTAGTATTCGCTAAGTTGTTGGTAGAATGGATTTGGTGGCTATACTAGGATAGGGTATATAAAGATTGACTTGATAGGATGTGGTTGCAATAAAGTAATGTGACAGTTATACTTAGACAATATGTGAGTCTTCGCTTATCAAACCTCTTTCACAGGCTTTTTTGCTTGAGGACAAGTAAAAGGTTAAGTCTTGGGTAGTTGATATAGCCTATTTATTACTAGTTTTAGACCATATTATAGGCTCTATTTAGGGTTTGTTCTGTGTGTCTAGGCTATGTTTTGAGGTCTTTACAGGTCAAGGTACGTTTTGGAGTTATATGGAGATACTTGGAGATTTTGGACCATTTAGAAGAGAATAATTCGTAGCTGATCATTGAGTCAAAGTACAAGACTACCATCGATCGACGACACAACGTTGGCGTTGAACGATGTTACATGACCGAGATCGATCGATGTCGAATTCGCAGATAGTCGATTTTTAAGCCCAAGTTAGAGACAAAAGACAAGACACAAGATTACAAGATTACCCTTGGACGAGTTTTGATCTAGATTTTAGGGTTTTATATTTATACTTTATGTTTTGCATCAGAAAAAGGAGTGCAAGGTCAGGGGTGCTAAGTGCCTAGGTTTTTTGGCAAAGTGTGTGTGTGCACCACCCCACCATAGTTTTAGGATTTATTCAGGGAGAAGATTCATAACTCCTTATGGAGATTTGTATTGGAACCCCAATATTTTATCTATGCATTATATTCAGATTATTATTCTTACTTTAATTAAGTCTGAGTAGTTATCAACTAGATTTTGGGTTTATTAATGGTACTGATGGATTAGCCAAACAATTGAATTATTAGGGTCATTATTAGATCTATTAATAGAATTGTGTTTATTGCCTGTGTTCTAGAGTAACTAACTAGAACCCTGATAATAGGATAGTTAGGCGCAAGCGAGAGCATAGTCTACTACCGGAATTTATTCTGTTAACTTATCGAATTAGGTCATAAAGCTTGACTTAAGAAACCATCGATCGACGCAGGATCATTGCCATCGATCAATGGTCATTCTGTGTCAACAAGCAAGAGCTAAGACATTGGACTTAGTCAATAGATTAGACTCACATGCAAAAGTTGGTGTCTTTTACATTAGATATCGAGATCCATGATTAAATACTCTTAATTCCAATCTTCTATAATCCACTTGCCTGAAACCCTAGATCTAGCATATTTACATTTTCATCTAGTTAATTCATTAGAATATTTCCATATTTGCATTATTAGCATATTTTCATATTTACATTATTAGCATATTTCCATATTGCATATATACCTTCTAATAACGTAGATTTCCTTGACTTGATTACTTGTTACCAATATATATAGTTACATAGCTTAGTCTTTAGAAATAAGAAATCTATTGTGTGCCATTGTTCTCTGTGGATTCGATCCCTAAGTACTACACCTGATCTCTCTTGGCAAGAGTATTATTTTGTGTGTTAGGATTAAGGGTTAATTTGACTGTTATTTGTTTAAGATATTTATACCCTATTAGACAGTTATTTGTTTATGATTCGATCCCTAAGTACTACACCTGATCTCTCTTGACAAGAGTATTATTTTGTGTGTTATGATTAAGGGTTAATTTGACAGTTATTTGTTTAGGATATTTGTTTAGGATATTTATACCCTATTTATTTACACTTGATTACTACACGAACTCGCAAAGGCAGTTTTCTACGTAAGCAGCATTTCATAAGGTTCAATCTGTAATCAACAAAACCTTTTTGTATCTCTTTTCCTGTTTTGTTATCGAGCTGCAAATCAACTAGTTTTAAGGCTTCATGCGACTAAAACTAGAATAAATCGATGACAGCTCTTGCAGCTGAAGCTTTTACAAACTGTCGTAACAAATCACTATGTTCTTATGTGATTTTGAAATAAAGATCTACCGTTTACTTAAATCATTTTATTGGTTTTCTGTATTCTTTGTTTTTATTTGATCACTGGCCATTGGCCATCTCAGAGAATCCAGATCTTCAGGAAAAATCGAGAATCTCTACTTTTCTCCGATAACAAGTTTGAAATGGCAAATTTCGGTTCCCACATCCAGCATTATATGATATCGCAAATCAATACCCCTACAGAAGATTCACAACAGCTGAACCTTCGTGAAATCATGGTGTGAACAGTCCCTTTGGTATCACCTAAACCTTTCCCAAGAGCTTTTGAACGCTTTGGTAGGTCTCTGAGAGAATGTCCAAATTTTATTTCTCATCTCTTCATCTCTTGCATCATCAAAGAATTCAGTTAGAAAAGCAGTCTTGACATCATTCCAAGTAGTGAGAGATCCTGGTGGTAGGAGCTTCAGCCAATCAACCGCACTCCAAGAAAGATAATATTTGAACAGCTGGCAGAGGTGGTAGTCTTCGGTTCCTTCATGCTCATGGATGCCAAACACAAAATCTTCGAGTGTTTCAATATGGCCCATGGGATCTTCATGACGAAGGCCATGAAAAGGGAGCTGACCCACATAAGAGAAATTATGTGGGTTTTATGTAGAGTGCATCAAGGACTAAGTCGGTCTGTGTACGCGCATCAGTGTCGATTAACACCAAGGCAATGGTCTCAATCGACACTTCTTCATATCTTCGACAGCTTCCTCTCCCGAGTCAGACAGACAACACTTTAGTAAAACAAGGATAATGTTTGATCTCGGATCCTTATTGGCCTCAAACCAGTAGCATTGGAAAGCTAACACAAAGCTCTTTCCCGTATCGAACCACACCGTGTAAAGTTCTTCATACAAATATAAACTTTTGATGCATCTGTGCAGTTTGACACCTCAAATAGCTTTAGAATCTCCAAAGTTCTCCAAAACATACTTGAACCTAAAAACACTCTAAAACAGACTCAAAACACATATTATTGATTCTAAAAATGACTTATACCATGGTCTAAAACGGTAAATTCCATGGTATATCAATCCTCCCCCAGACTTATAATTTTGTTTGTTCTGAAGCAAAACAAAGAATAGTTCAATGAAAGAGGTTTGAAAACGCAAAGACACAAAATTTTAAACTTACTACCATCACCTATGTAATTTTGCAAGCCACATCGAAGGAATGCCGACTTTAGAGGTACCTTCTGTAATCTACCCTAGCTTAGCAACCATTACCATCTAGCCAACAACTTAGCTAATAATGTATGACAAACTCCTCTACTAACCTCTTTTCTTACATGATAAAAGGTACATTCTTTACCTTGGGAGTATTGATCAAAGGACACATAGACTCTTAGCCCAACTTATTTCTGAATACACAAGCAGCCTTTTGTAGTTCTTTTCCTCCCTCTCTTCTCCTAATCTTAGGCAATGTCTCCCTTCATTGCAGGGTATCATTTTATTTTTCTAATTGACTGAGATATTTGGACATGCTTCCATGAATCCAGCCCTAATGGTTGTAGCCATCAGATCATCTTCACTTTTTTTACCTTTATTTCTTTCTAGAATTCTATGAATCAAGCATTAATGGTTGTAGCCACCAAATCCTGTTCATTCTTTTAACTCTAAATTGGAGAGAGAGAGAGAGAGAGAGAGAGAGAGAGAGAGAGAGAGAGAGAGAGAGAGAGAGAGAGAGAGAGAGAGAGAGAGGGGAACTAGCAACACACATAATTTTACCTAACAGACCTGTAGGAGAAATCCGATCTAATGTATACAAGCCCCAAGACAAGTAAATTAAGTTGATTAAGTTGGAGGTCAGCTTTGGTTCCTTCAGACATTCTCACCAAATATGGATTACAGGCAGGTGATCCACTTTGGTATTTCTATCTGGTACACTCTACAATCAGTAAATCTAAGAATGGTGCTAGAGAGTGGTTAGATAATCGGTAAAATTGAAAAGTTCATCATTCCTTTCTTGCCTCTATAAAACTCCATGAAACACACATAAAATAAAGCTCAAAATAAAACACAATATCGGTAATACCTCTCCTAAACTTAAATAACATTGTCCTCAGTGTTATACAGTGTAAGATTGGTGAAGAAAATAAATCGTAAGTAAAAATATAACAAGGAAAAACGGTCATACCTGCCCTCTGATGTGAATGTCGTCCAACACAGTTAAGTGGTGATCGATTTTGTGATGTAGTGTCGACCGACACCTGCCGGTTGTCGATTGATGCCAGTATATAAACTCCTCTTCCTCAATTTTTTTTCAAAGACCTGAAATAAAACGAATAGGCAAATCATTGAAAAAAACAAAAATTAAAACAAATTTAAAACTTAGTAGATGTGTTTCCACCCATTAAGCGCTGTTTATAAAATTTGGCTTGACGTTTTGGAAATCTGATATAGTCTGGAGAGATTGAGAACTTCTTCCAAAACAAGTTTCAGTGTCTCTCTTCCTCATTTTATTGATGCAGCTGATAAAAGCTCTTGCAGAAGCTTCCCCTCTGTGTCTCAGCTCCGAATCACATAGCACTCTGACCTTTTTAAAAGGTTGCAGACCTCCTTTGAAGCGCACTATATACTCAAGACTTTCCTCATGACATTGCAAGAGAACCATTGACAAGAAATCTCCATCTACATTCTTTTTATTTTTCTTCTTCCTTCCCCTTCCCCCAGACTTAGACTTTACAGTCTTGGTGTGTTCTAATATTTGGAAAATGTCAACTGATGCTGATGGCTGAGTGTCGATTGACGCTGGTGCAGGTTCTGCAGTCTCACGATTTGAATCAGCTGTCGGTGTTTGATCTTCAGACAGCTCTATGCATGAAATAAACTCCTCGCTTGTGTTCTTCTCCACATGATCGTAGAAGACATTTTCGTTAACATTAGTAAGACACATCTTATTCTTCTTTAAATCACACACTACCCCCGAGCAATGAAGATTCTTCTAATAAGAAGACAAGATTTCAAACCTGATTTGATCTCCATGACATGAAAGTCCACAGGGACAGTGGATTCCCCTATTTGTACTTTGTCGGAACCAAAATTTGCACTGTCGATTTTTGTTAAACAAAGGAAATTTAAGATTCTTGACTTTCCTTGAGGATCCGGATTCTCTATGAGAGCCAACGACAAGTGACCAAATATTTACGGAAAATACATAAAGAAAAAAAAAACTAAGTCATAAGAGAGTAGATCTTAATTGCGAACTTGCATATGAGCGTTCCAGACGGAAATATTTTTTGAAAGCTCGTCTGGAAACGAGATTACAACGGTAATCGAATAACATAGCCAATAAGACCTAACTAATTTTTTTTTAGCAAACCCACCTATGTTGAGAAGACCTATGTAAGCCACATCGTTTAGAAAAAGACATAAAAAGATACGAAAATGTTTGTATTGATTTTGGACTGAACCTTATGAAAGGCTGCCTATGTACCCCTTTCGAGGATCAAACCGAACATAGTTCAACTATAGAATAATGCAAGACATAGGAAACTAAACATGTCTAGAATAATGCCAAAAAGTTTCTAATTGCAGAGCGTTCTAAGTCTAAAAAAAATTCCACTTTCCTCGTCGCCTTGATCTTCTTTATATACACCTCTAAGTTTGGCCATCTTTGCTTTTTCTCCCTTGATTTGAGTTTATCTTTTGACAAGATGTTTCCTTATTCTTCTAGACCTCCATGCTTAACTTGGAAACTTTTCATTTATTCTCTTTTTCCATTTTCATTATTTCAGTCGAGTCATTGCATATGGTCATGTTCTCGAATTAAATCATAAGTGGGATTTTATAATGTTTAGGCTGTTCCAGGCCATTTACGACTTACGCTTTTTACGATTATTTTTGGAAAAATCATTGATTTATCCAAACTCCGTTTTCTTATTGTTGGCCCTATCAACCTATTCGTTTGTGGATAAAGTGGTGTTAAGCTAACAATTACCATCTTTACGCTTGATTCGGACTCTTGCGGGAAAACAATTCTTACTAGTTTTTATAGTAAAATCTCAAAGGAAACTCCAATTGAAACGAAATAAAAAGCATTTCAGTCAAGATTCAAAGGATAACGCAATGAAGGAGCTAAGTGAGACATGGAGTTCTGTGAGGGCGAGATGGAGTGCTGTGAGGTTGAGATGACGAGGTGGAATGGCCGAGAGGGCGAGATGGAGTGTCCATCAGGTCGAGAGGGCGAGGTGCAGTGTCCATGAAGGCAAGAGGGCCAGATGGAGTGTCCATGAAGTCTAGAGGGTGAGATGGAGTGTCCATGAGGTCTTCAAGGCGAGATGAAGTTGGTTGCGAGGCGAGATGAGTGGTGGCGAGGCGATATGAGTGGTGGCATGGTCATCTCGTCGTGATGGCAAGATGAGTGGTGGTGAGTGATGTGGGGTTTTGTTTCACTTTCAAAATAACCATATATTCCCACTTTACTCTCTCAAATAAGAGGTTCAGTGTAGTACTTAGGGATTGAATCCACATTGACTCTAAGATTGCACAATAGATTTATTATCTTCGAATTAAGGCTAGATGAATTATAACAATAACAATAAACACGATCTTTAAGATTGATTTGGTTTGTGAAAATTAATTAGGGGTACTAGACTTAGGGAAAATTCTCAGGTAGGTTTATTAATGAAGATTAATAGTTTGCTAGGGTTTAATTAAGTATCGTTATGAATTTAAACCTTAGTGTCTAAGAGATCACTCTCGCGCATCTTGGCTGAGCATCGATCGATAGCAATACTATGACATCGATCGTTGCTCATTCTAAACAATACTAATTTTGTGGTTTAAAAGATTCTCTAACATCCTAATTCAACTCTCGTTTCTTACTATTTATTTAGATTGTTTAAGAGTGATTCCAGGTTATAACCATGCTCTCGCTTGCGCTATAGAACCATAAATTCTAAGATTGAAGTGATCAAATTCAACTTAGAATTAAGTGCAACTTAAACAAAGAACCAAGAAAATTACCCTAACAATTCTATGAAATCACCAACACATTACTACCATTGAATAACCCTAAATCTAATAGAGAACTACTCAGACATAGCAATAAAGAACATCATTAGATTATGAATAAATTGCATAGAATATAATAAGTTAAAAAAATAAGGAGTTCAAGATCTTCTCTGTATGATGATTAGATCTTTCTCTCCAATAGATGTAGCAAATGTGTTCCAACTCTAAAAGCTCTGGTATCCCTTTGTGTCTCTCTAGTTTCTGAATAATAAGCTTAGGGTTTAACAAAGATAGAAAACCCTAATAAATAGTCTAAATTCGGCCAGGGACTTATCTTGCAATTAATGAGACTTCTGGGTAAAATTTGTAGTTTCCCAATATTTTTCCGACTTCATCGTAGATCGACGCACAGTGTGTGACATCGATCGATAGTCCATTCATAATTCTGGATCCGACTCTGGGTTTTTGCTGAGCAGTCCTCATTACTTTAAAATAGTCCAAAAGCTCTAATTGCTTCCAATAAGTATCTAGACCTATAAATTCTCTAAAACAATGCCAAATGCATATAAAAGACTTTAAATATATAATATATATCATAGGTAAAATAGGTAAAATCCATAGTATATCAACTCCTCAGACTTAACATTTGCTTGTCCTCAAAATAAACAAAGCCTGTGCGAGAAATTTTGAAAAGGAAGACTCACATACTGTCTAAGTATAAATATCACCTTAATATTTTGCAACCACATCCTATCAAGCCAATCACATAGAAACTTTATATACTCTATCCTAGTATAGCAACCAAATCCATTCTACTGATTTCATTTCTTTGCATAAAATAAAATGCAGGCTTTACTTTGGGAGTATCGATCAAGGGACACATAGACTCTTACCTCTGCAAGTATCTGAACACACAGGTAACCTTCTTTGATTCCTTTCCTCTCTCTCTTCTCACTTCATCTCAGTCAATGTCTCCCTTCTTTTGAGAGTATAAATTTTTTATTTTTAATTCACTGAGATATTTGGATAGGCTTCCATGAATCAAGCCCTAATGGTTTTTCCCACCAGATCATGTTCACTTCTTTTTGACCTTTATCTCTTTCTAGGATCATATGAATCAAGAATTAATGGTTGTAGCCACCAAATCTTGTTTGACTCCTTTTTAATCTGAAGGGGAGAGAGAGGGGAATCAGAAGCACACAGATTTTTACCTTCCAGACTTGCAGAAGGAATCCGATCCAATGTATACCAAATCCCAAAGCAAGCAAATAATATCAGGATTAGTGTTGGAAATAAGCTTCTGTTCCTTCAAACTTTCTAAGAAAGTGTGATATAGTGGCAAGATGATCCAATTTGGTATCTCTAGTAATCTCTGCAAATAACCTTCTAAGAATGATGAATAGCATGGTTAGTCAATAATAAATCTAGATCATAATCTCCTTCTTGACTCAATAAAAATTTTTTGACAAACTTATATAGATATAAATAACATTCAAAAATAATCAAATAGCATTAGCAAACCTCCCCCAGACTTAAATTACACTGTCCCCAGTGTAATCCGCCTCGGATTGGTTATGGAAAATAAATCATAAGTAAACAATGTTAGAGATAGTCGAATATACTACAATGTTAAGTGTATAGATCGATGGCAGTAGGGGAGCATCGACTGATGGTAAACCATTATCAACGATCGATGATGAACTGGTGTCGATTGATGGGTAATTCGAGCTATCGGGATACCTTCATATATTGAATAGATATTTAATTAGGTAATAATATAAATAATTTAAAAACTGATTACGGTATGTTAGAATGCCATCGATCGATAGAAACAAGTGGGCGTTGATCGATGGTAATCGTGTGTGTGTCTACTCTCCATTCTGATCATCTCTCTCTAGGTTAGCTCTGTTAGACACTCAAACACATGGTAAAAATAACATCAAACAATGATAAATACATAAGTAGTCGAAAGTAGAAATGCAACAAAAATAAATAAACATAAGTAATAGTCTGAAAGAGAGATGAAGTAAAAGAGAAAGGAGTATTGAAAAGACTACTCCTCATCGGACGTATCCTGGTCCTGCTGCTGCTGTTGCGGTGCTGGGGGTGATCTGGCTTGTGTCCTGGGACGGCTGAAGCACTGGCATCGCGACATGGTCTCTTGTCTGGCCCATATCGCCGAAGCGCGTCCACCATCACCCGCTGGGAAGTACCATGGTCGTGTATGGGTAGCTCTGGAATCACGGGGAAAGCTGGAGGAGGTGGAGGCGGCTGTGCTGGCTCGTCTACTCCTGCTGGTGCGACCGGGTGTGCTGGGTGGAGACCTCCTATGCATCGTACTCTCAGGGTTGCACTGTGGATGTAGCACTCAATTGGATGGAACGCGAGGTGCTGTAGATCGTCAGAGAAGTCTGTCACCTCTCGCAGCGGTAATGGTATCATCCTCGATCCCTCGTCATCCACAAAAGACCAAAAGCGTCCCTCCTTCAGGCACTAGGCCCTCGTTAGGTGACCTCATCCAGGAAGCGAAATCCTCTCTCCACCGAAGCTCCCTCGAGACTGATGTCAAGGAAGGTGAAGATCGGTGTCAGGAGGCTCCCTATCGTCTCCCTCTTTGCGCCATAATCGTGGAAGGGCTTGTCCATCAGGGACGCCAGATGCTCCGCATATATAGCTCCCATGTTCACCTGATGATCGGTCTCTGGTGGAACAAAGAGCTCGTCATCGACCCCAACTAATTCCCTGACGGAATAGTATAGAAGTTTCAGCTCCTGAACCCTAACCTTGTTGGATCCATCTTGCACAACATGGTGTTGGCATGAACCTTCAGAAAGTAGCGCAGGGTGGGGTGACGGACGTCCGTCTGAGTGGCTGAGCCTGAGTCAAAATGGCATGTCCCGATGAGGCCCGATAAAGTAGGCAGACCAGGAAAAGAAGCAACCGCACAAGCATTGGTCCCAATGTCAAAGCCATAGATCATGTACCGGATACCTCTGATGAAGAAGGTCAGGGTGGCCTCATGTGCTACCTTCGCCCTGGTGCTCTTGTAGAGCACCTTAGCTGTGGAGATGCACTCCCTCACCAGGTCTGGGTAGAGAGGATACGGCTTAGTAGCCATGGTGCCTAATCCGAGCTCCTGCACCATCTGTTTGAAGGCGGTGTAGAGCCTCAGTTTCTTCAAGTTTCGTTTGCGAGTGAACTTGGTTGGCTCGATGGTGACGCCTTTCCAGGCGTTGTAATAGAAACTGTCGAAATCGTCCAACTCCCCATTCATGGGACGGTGTGTGCATTCCCTCAATGCCACAGCTCTTTGAGGGTGTGGATAGTCCTCGAATGTCACAAGGAGAGTCTCCTCTTCCTTGGGCCAAGGGTTTTGGGAACCGAAGTTTGCACTGTCGATTTCCGTTAAATTAGGAACGCAAGGTAAACCCTAGTTTCCCAGAGGTCCCGAATATCTGCTAAACCACACCCCAATTAGTCAGAATACGAAGTAAATATTGAAAACAAAGTAAGAATCGAAAAGAGATCAAATAGATGTCTTATTCCAAATTTGCGTATGCGCGTTTACAACAGGATATGAGCTTAGGCTATGAGAGCTATCGGCTAGATCCCTAGTTCTAATAACCTAAGACTGCAAAACCCTAGTTGAGTCGCAGCTCAAATAACAAAAACGAAAAGTTGCCTAAATGCTTTAAGTGCTAAGCTATGTTTGCTCTGAGTGGAGATTTTCCTGTGTCCTCTGCATCATCACCCTTGAAGTCCTTATATACTCCTCTTGAGGCGGTGTTCTCTTTCCTCTTCTGCCCTTGGTCGAATTTATCGCTTCGCAGAAATATTCCTTTTTCATCTATCTTCATGATTATCTTCGGAAACTTAACATTATCCTTCAATCGTAACATTTATCCCTTCCTGAAAAATAACTGATAAATCATCAAAAAGTTTGGGCTTGATTTCGGATAAAATTGCGAGTGGGCCTTTAGCCAAGCTTTAGACCTCGCCGGGCCGTTTTCTGACTTAGGCGTTTCTAGGATTTTATCGAAAGAGCATTGCTAAGATGACGTCGTTCGAGCGTTAGGATCTTTCGTATGAGGCGTATGACTCTAGGGGTCTAGTTAACCGTACGGGCGACTTGGTCGACCCATGTGGCTTGATTTGCCCATTTGACAAGCTGGACGTCTTGCTCGGCCATCTTCTCCGTTCGGGGAGTTCGATGATCGAGTCCTCTAGTCGTTTTGTCATATTGTCGTTCGGGGATACGTTTACCCGAGGTCTTTGGAATAACTCTTCTTGATGGCTCATTTGCGCAGACCGCTCCTTTGTGGTCAGTCAAGATTTGACCTTTATGTTTGTCGTTCCTCTTTTTTCCGAGTCATTTTCAGCAAGAACGCATTTTCCCGGTAGGTTTTTGATGTTGATTCCGTCGTAACCAATTTTGATCCTAACAGTTAGCCCCCAACTCGTTAGAATCACAAGGTTCTATCGAGCAGTTTTGGCAGGTTTGTTAAGTTAGGCGGAATCAATGTTTGAAAAGGTCCGTTGAAAGTGGTCTACTTATTCCTCAAAGAGCGGAATGCAGTAGGATTGGGGCTGCGCCTTGTGAAGGCTGCCTACGTACCCTTGTAATAGGGATCAAGCCTTGCGTAGTTCTTTCCGGAGTTAAGGTTCTTACTTCCTGTTTTCCGGTGAAACCCTTATGGTTTAGCTGTGTGTCGTGTAGACATTATCAAGCATGTTGCTGCCGACGGCATTGTATATTGGACCTTTGTCGGCCTCGAGACCTGCCTTGTAGGCTGTTTATTTTGGCCGAGTGTGGCAGTACTTATGTTTTCGGGACTGACAGCGTGTGGCTATGGATCCCGACCGCTTTTAATGAATAATCTAGGTTTTTTCTTGCAAATGAGTTTAAGTAGATTCGGATTTTGTTAAGTATAGAGGGAGGGATACGAGTTGTCATCTCGTTCCCAACTCTTTTGCGGATCATCCTATTCGTTGCTCGTTTGAGATGTTTTTCAAAGTTTTGTGAGCGCTTAGATATGGACGAAGAGACAGGCTTTCAGGATCTCATATCTTTTTGATATCATGCCTTGAGACGTTAGAGACCAGTGTGTTGGGTTTAAGGTAAGCCCTAGGTCTAATCATGGTTTTAGGGGGTGCGATGACTACTTCAGCTTATGTTTCCTGTATCGCTTTCGACCTGATTCCATCCCGCTTTAAAGTCCATGATATGCTCTCGGCTTATGTGACTTGTATGGCAGGAATCGAGCATCTCTTCGAGGAGAATTTTTAAGTCTCCCAAAAGTGCTGAACAAAATTTTGGATTTCTTTTATAGGGCTATTACCCTTGTGTTGGGTGTTCGAGAGCTATCTCTACGAGATGGCTTAGGCTGTTTAGGACGTTAAGAGTTTGTTGTGATCAGCAACAAACTTAGATGTAGATATAATCGTTTTTGAACCTTTGCGAAGGATACTTGTTTAAGAAGGTGTGTATGTTTTATAGTCGCGAACGGACTGTTTTAAAGGTTAGCATTCCATTTCGGAACGTTTTGGCGAAAACAGTTCTCCGAGCATTAGCGACGCTTCGCTTTGTCGAACGGACTGTGCTTGAAATGTTTGTGGGCTTGAAGATGTGTGGTATCGCAAGGTTTTTTTTTAACCTTACGGAAGAGAAACGTTTTGGTTTGTTTCTGAGGAATTAGGACCAATGGGTCGCGTAAATTTGTCCCTGAGAATATGCGACTTCCTTCATTGTGCTTTGTGAAGAGTCGGCCCCCCGAGATTTATTTCGTGTGTAGTTGAGGATGCTTTGTATAGCTCTAGGGGATTTGTTACGAGATTTTCCTTATGTGCCGCTTTTAACTTGTAAAACGCCGTGGGTTTAGAGTAACTTCAAAACATATTGAACTTTGTCGATTGTCGACAAGTTTATGTTTTCTGTTAACCGTACGGTGGATATGACTAAGTTTCGATATTAAGAATTTGTCGTATGATTTCCGATTCTGGGTTATACGATAGTTATTTGCACTTAGCATTTTTAAACTTATCGTGGATTGTCGTTTTGCCACTAAGTGATTGGGTGAGCAGTGGTTGCTCAAACATTTTGGCTCGGTCTGAAGGATGTGTTCAGCCGAATAGCCGAGGACTTTTCTGGTCACGGATAGACTACGACACGTTCGTGTTAACATTAAGGTCATACTAGTTTAGAACTTTCTTAAAGAGAATACCGAATTCCAGTTCGGATTTTTATTGGAAGGAGTAATTGGATGAGGACCAAAGAGAGTTTGTCGAGATCGACGGGCCAAGTCAGAGTTTTCTGTGCTATAGTCGTACGAAAATTATTTTGTTTTTGTATGATGAAGACAAAACCTAAAAGGCTCGATAAAGAACCTGTACGAGATGATTGCTTGCTCGGAATCAACCAAGGGAGATGGGAGGCATAATCCAGCGATCCGCATGGCTAAGGAGTGAGAAATGTAAGATCGTAGTGTGAAGAGATAAAGTTTAGTTTTTTTCGTTGAGAGACGAGTCATATGACTTTGTTTTTAGCTATTCACAAATTTTCCAAAACACTTCTCCGTAAAACTTTCTACGTTCGTTTCCGAAAGTTTCTTCGCATAACTTGGTGTGGCTATACGAAGGATGTTTCGCGTAATTTTTACGGGAAGTGAATGTCATAGAAGTAAGTTGAGAATGTCTCTCGCAGATTACTCATGATATTTGCGAACGAGGAATGTGTTTTCCTCATTCTCTTTTCCGCATTGCGAAGTCATTTTTTCATGACACCGATCTTGTTTTCTCGTAGGTTCTTTCCGTATAAAATGGCATAGTTATACGAAAGTAATGTATGATCAGTTTTATGAGGCATCACATGGCCTAAATGATTTTCTGTCTATTACTGCGAGAGTTTGCTTTGTCGAAAGTGTTTTCTTGATGTCGAGACAAAAAAAATTTTTGAAGTATGGGAGTATACGAGTATAGTATACGTACCTACTCCCTCCCTTTTTTACGAAAGAAAACGGCTGAAACGATATTTTGAAGGGTAGTATATGTTTTTTCTTTCGAAGATTGTGATGATTGACAATACAGGTCGGTTTATAGACGACGTTAGGAATGTGACTTGGGAACTTTCAGGTTGACGACTAGGAATACGTTGGTTTTAAGAAAATTGCTAGGAACGAGACAGTTTTAAGACGACGTTCACGTTTCTAGTTCATTCTTTCCTTAGGAAGCGAGCTAAGTGTGTGTGGTGATCATTTCTCGGTTTTCCGAGAGTTTAGATCGGTTTGCAAAATTTGCGTAAGTAGTAGCAGAACAATAGATCGAGACAGGAAAAATCCTAAGATTTAGATTGCTAGACTATTATCCTAGATCCTACGTTCCCTAAAATTTTCTTAGTACATTCTTACGAAAATTCCAAGTCTGATTTCAAAAACTTCCAAGCCGGCCATACCATAGTTTTCTCGAAGGTTTGGGTTCACCTATTCTCCGTGTTGCTTTCTCATCTCCCCTTCATGTTCTCGTTTCTGTACGCCCCTTAAGAAAGGTAACAATAATAGTTCTTCCTAGTCGTGTTTAGGTTCGAACCTGTCTTGCGGTTTTTATCGTAACGTTCCCACTTTAACTCCAATCGAGGCAAAAAAAGAGATGTTTCAATCGGGGTTCAAAGGAGAAGGCTAAGATGGAGGTAAGGGCGAGTAGGATTCCCAACAGGGCGAGGAGGATGCCCAAGAGGGCGAGGAGGATGCCTAAGAGGGCGAGTAGGATGCCCAAGAGGTCACGTAGGAGCAAACCAAGGAGTTTAGGCGAGTCTCAGTTGTTTTTTGTCGTAAAATCTCAATGGAAACTCCGATTGAGGCAAAACAAAAAGCGTTTCGATCAAGACTCTAAAGAGAACACAAAGGAGAAGCTCATCAGGTCTTGCCAACCTCACCATGAAGCGAGTTGGAGGGATTAAATAAAATTCGCCATCGGGGCGAGTTGGACAGTGTGCGTCCAACTTGTTTTGATTGTAAAATGTCAACGAAAACTCTGATTGAGACGAAACAAAAAGGGTTTTGATCGGGACTCAAAGGAGAACGCAAAGTTGAGCCAAAAGAGTGCTCATACAGTCCAACTCGCATGTTTAGCGAGTTGGATTGGTCCAACTCGCCCAATGGGCGAGTTAGATGGCTTGTATTGTCCAACTCGCTCGTTCGGCGAGTTAGACGGCTCGTTTCGTCCAACTAGCCGAACGGGCGAGTTAGACGGCTCGTGTCGTACAACTCCCCTGTTCGGCGAGTTGGAATTGTCCGACCTGTGCGTCCAACTTGTTTTGATCGTAAAATCTCAACGAAACTCCGATTGAGACTAAACGAAAAGCGTTTTGATCATGATTAGAAGAAGAAAAAAAAGGAGAGCCAAAGTAATGCTTGTTTTGTCAAACTCTCCCAATGGGCGAGTTGCACGGCTTGCATTACCCAACTCGCCCATTGGGCAAGTTGGACTGGTCAAATTCGCCGAATTGGCAAGTTGCACTGCTTGTACTGTCCAACTCGCCCGATCAGCGAGTTGGACTACTGGTGTTTGGATGGTATGCCGATGCAGTCGTTTCGTCAACATCTTCAAAAAAAATCTATGAAAGTTGTATCATAAAATGCTAACTCGTTTCACTTTCCGAACAATGTTCCATAAAACATTGTCGAGTTTGATTTTACGAAAGCTGTTTTGGAAAATGTTTTGAGCTTTAATTTTACAAAAGTTATTCCACAAAATGTCATGAGTTCAGTTTTACGAAAGCTGTTTCGTAAAATGTTGTTGAGTTTAATTTTAAGAAAGTCGTTATGTAAGCGTATTTTCTTGTTTGGCTGAGAGCCGTTTTTCTGGAAAACTTACGTTTTAACCCCTGAATTTTTGGTTGTGATGAGCTTAACTATCGGGAGTTGACTTAATCGGAATCTTTCTCATTTCTGCAGGATTGATCCTAGGGAATTTCGAGTAGTTTTTCCAAAGTAAGTATAAGTGACACTCATCGAGAATTAACTGAATATGTTGCGTAGAATCGAAGCTTGACTCTTTACAAAATTTTAGCAGTGAGGATACGATCTCTCGTTTTGCTTAGTTTAGTTTTCGTCAGCCGTTTTAGGTTTCGAGTGATTCAATAGAGATCAACTTCGTTTCTTCGAAAATTGTTCATAAGAAGTACAACAGTGGGGGTTGTGCGCCCAATTTGCTGTTCTTCCTATCTCTATGAGAAATCTAGGGTTTCTGCTCAATTTCTGGGAGAGAAAGTTTTATTTTTCCGAAAGGTTTGCGAAAAAATTTTTTTGGTCAAACCCTTATCCGCTGAGATTTTCCCAACTCGGTAATGAGATGAACTTTACGGGGTTTGATAGATTTTATTGTTACCCTTTCTGTTTAGTGAGAGAAAGCACAAGCTTGTTTCGGTGCCCCGCCTTGGGCGAAGAGTCGCGGCTAGGTTTTCGATTTTCTCGAGCACTGTGGTGTTTGCATAAGCATTAGCGACAGGAGCAGTCACTGTTGGAGTTGTTTTATTAGCGTTGTTGCGAGCTTCTGTATTGTCTTTCTATTTCCAGACATTGTTTCTATCAAGCGTTTTATGGCCATGAGTTAGAGTAATCCGACCCCGAATCCTTCGACGCATTCTTTGTTGGCTTCTATTTCTGGGACAATACCCTCGTCTGTTCTTCGACGATAATGTAATCCGTGGCTTTGTGAAGCGCGTATTGGATTGTACGCGGATTTTCCATAGTTATCCACTTTCTGAACTTTGACTTGAACCAGAGTGTTTTTTCGAAGTGCGTCTATGGCGACTTTGTCGCTTATCCCGCTGAATTTAGCCATGACGGTTTTGAACCGTTTTATGAAGTCGCGTAGATTTTCTTCCTCTCCCTGGGACAAGCTCCAAAGGTCCACGTCAGAGGTTTCTCGATCTATGAACATCGAGTATTGTTTGAGGAATTCTGAGGCGAGCTGGCAGAAGCTTCCGTGGAGTTTCGCCTGAGGCGAGAGAACCATTATACTGTTGTTCCGCGGAGGTTTACTACGAAGAGGCGGCATTTACCATCGTCTCTCTCGTTTTATCTGATCCTGGCTCTACCCATCGCGACCTGAAAAGGCTGTATGTTGCCTTAGGATCAGTAGTTCCGTCATATGGCGTCACCTTGACCTTCCCAGGATCCGAAACCCTAGTTTCAGTGATATGAGTAGTAAAGGGTACGAGCTTCTTCGAGCAGTAGATCGATCTCCGGTGCGGTGCTAGTAGAGTGGTGGATTTGGGACTTCACCGCCCTGACTTCGGCCACCGTTTTCATGAGATCATCGTGGAGATCGCGGATTTTTGAACTCTTGCTAGCAGATTTCCAACTTTTTCGTTGTTTGCTGTGAATGCTCCGAGTTTGCTCCTCAGCCAGTTCTTCATGTTCTTTCCAGAAGATAGCTTCTTCTTCTTCTTTGTTCATAGGGTTGTCTAACTAGGATTCATCCCGATCTGCTCGACTCCTTGTGCTGCGCGGATGTATGTCTGCGTCTTCATCCGTAGGTTTAGACTGACTGCTAGATTCCACGTCGACGCGTTTGACTTCTCCTCCTTCTTTATCTTCCTCGATAGGAGGAAGGTCTCCCGGTTTTTTCATGTAGATGCGGGGGTGACTTCGTCAAGGTTTTGTCCAGACGGTTTGCCTTGCGCGTTATTGGACCGGTCCAAAGGCGTTGCAAAGTCGAGTCTTCTTCCGCAGATTCAGGTTGTTCCCCGCGGAAATATGGCCATGTTCCTTGCTGTGAGGGTTTCAACCTGTTTAGCGAGAGAATTCATGACCTTATCCTGTTCTGCCAACTTCTTCTCAAAAATTTGAGAACATCTTCTTCACCTCCTCGAATGTTTTGTTGTTTGCGTCGGCATTGAACGTAGTGACGTTCGTCGCTGGAGTGTTTTCAACGTTCTCGTCGACGACGTTATCGTCACGAGGCTGTTGGTTGTTGAGATCTGGCATGTTTTGATTGAGCGTTGATGGCTGAGAGTTAGATTGATCCGTACCCCCCCCCCCTCCTTCTAGCGCCAAACTGTGGGAACCAAAATTCTCACTGTCGATTTCCATTGAATTAGGAACGCATGGTAAACACTAGTTTCCAAGAGGTCCTGGATATCTGCTAAACAACACACCAATCAGTCAGAATACGAAGTAAATATTGAAAAACATTGTAAGAAACGAAAAGAGAGCAAATAGATGTCTTATTCCAAATTTGCGTATGAGCGTTCACAACAAGATAGGAGCCTCGGCTATGAGAGATGTTGGCAAAATCCCTAGTTATAATAACCTAAAACTGCAAAACCCTAGTTGAGTCGCAGCTCAGATAACAAAAACGGAAAGTTTCCTAAATGCTTTAAGTGCTAAGCTATGTTTTCTCTGAGTGGAGATTTTCGTGTGTCCTCTTCAACATCACCCTTGAAGTCCTTATATACTCCTCTAGAGGCGGTTTGCTCTTTCCCCTTCTGCCATTGGTCAAATTTATCGCTTTGCGGAAATATTCCTTCTTTCCTCGATCTTCATGATTATCTTCGGAAACTTAACATTTATCCTTCGATCTTAACATTCATCCCTTCCTGCAATCTAAAAGATAAACCGTCACAAAGTTTGGGCTTGATTTCAGATAAAATCAGGAATGAGCCTTTAGCCGAGCTTTAGACCTCACCGGGCCGTTTTCTGACTTAGGCGTTTATAAGATTTTTTCGAAAGAGCATTGCTAAGACGACGTTGTCTGAGAGTTAGGATCTTTCGTATGGGTCGTATGACTCTAGGTTTTTTGTTAATTGTTATCGTCTCATACAATCGACCCGATCCTTTCTCGAGAAAATGATTTCTTTCGGTAAAGTTCCAATGTCAATCCCGATCGAGACAGAACAAAGATAAGTTCGATCAAGTTCGAAAGAGGGAGTTTAATGAGGACGAGTTGAAGCTAGATTTATTTGATCCGACTTGCCGAATGACCGACTCTAATTGCTCGTGCCATCTAACTCGCCCGTTCGGCGAGTTGGCCTTTTCTAACTCACCGTACGGACGAGTTGGTCGTGTCGTGTCTACAAATTTTTCGTACGGGTGACTTGGTCGTGTCGTGCCATCCAACTCGCCCATATGGCGAGTTGGTTGGTCCGTGCTGTTCAACTCTCCTGTACGGCGAGTTGGACTTGTCTAACTCACCGTACGGGCGAGTTGGTCGACCCATGTGGCTTGATTTTCCTATTCAACAAGCTAGATGTCTTGCTTGGTCATCTTCTCCGTTTGGGGAGTTCAATGATCGATTCCTCTAGCCGTTTCGTCATATTGCCATTCGTGATACGTTTACCCGAGGTCTTTGGACAAACTCTTCCTGATGGCTTATATGCGCATACCGCTCCTTTGTGGTCAGTCAATATGTGACCTCGATTTTTGCCGTTCCCCTTTTTCCAAATCATTTTTAGCAAGATCTCATTTTCCCGATAGGTTTCTGATGTTGATTCCATCGTAACCAATTTTGCAGGATCACTCAATCGGACTAAGGAGATATGAACTCGCCAATGGGAGAACTGGTGGAATGAATGGTGACACAAAGGGTTGCGTAAGGCCGAATGATACAACCAGACTTCGATGGTTGCCGGATGTGACGCACCGGTCCAACAAAAGAACGTTCGAAACTTGGAGATAACCTCACCAAGAAACTAAGAAGTGTTCTAAACAAAGAACTAAGAGATAAACTCAAATAAAAGGGGAAAACTCAATGATTAATTTCGTGGCTCTTAGGCCATATTTATAGGATTACAAGTTGTAGAGATCCAAATAAGAATGTGCTAAAAACAAGACATTGAAACTAGAAACAAAGACTTGACTAAATAAAGTCTTTGACTAAAAGTTGGACTGCCTCTTGATATAACCACGACCAGGACTTTGAAAGGTCAAAAATATTCTCCTGATATGGGTCAAGAAATGTCCCCTTGAGGCCTGGTCGAAATCCATCTTTTGCCTTAGCCAAAATTTAATCGGTTTCTCCATTTGGCCCAAACAAATCTGTTTTTGAATCTTTTTGAAAACCATCAAGCCCAAAGATTTCTTGGACATTTAGAACATGAGTAATCACCTTTGTCATTATTGAATTGGTCGTTGGTTCATCAGAAATGAGGTTAGCCAATTCCATCTTCTTGGGTGGTCGAACCAGCTCGGAAGATCGAACCTCTTGCTTAGCTTGTCCAAGTGAGTGTCAATCCAGCTACGCTCGTCCATGATTGTGTCAGACTAACTCACTTGAGTATTCAGCTCATCCAAGATAGTGTCATTTAGCTCATCCAGCTCCAAGGCAGTGTCGGTCCAGCTCACCTGAATGCGCACATGTCTGATTTCGCGAGAACTGAAGATCACAAGGTTTGTAAATGGTATAACTCCTTCTTCTGAACTCTGTTTGAGCTGACTCTTCTTCGAGGAGCTCTGTAATTGAGCTGAGCACATTATCCAAGAGATTTCATGCATATAAGCCTCGTGCTTTGGAAGATATGAGTCAAACAATGAACATATATCATTCATGCTTCCCATGATATCTTTAAGGTTAATTGATCGTTGCTTACACTTAGTAAATCCTTCATTTTCCAAGTTAGCTCCTGGCTCGACCATGGTCTGATCAGCATGATCTGATGGTAAAACCTCGGTTGATTCGAGCTGGTCAACAAGATCGCCATCTTGAGTCGTGTCCATGATCCAAGCAGGTCGGTGCTCGAACCAGGGCGTATCATTTCCTCCCTCTTCAAAAGGATTTGACCTCAATTACATTTTATCTGAAACAAAAGAAAATGAATCAAACAAAAAGAATTTTGAAAACAAGTAAACTTCAATGAAGGATAAATTTGGAGAGAAACTTCGTTGGAGTTTTGAACTTATTTCCCTCAAGTATTTCCAGTTCCATGTTCCAAGAACACAAGTGTGGTGTCGTCCTCCTTTGCTTGCTTCCATCTGAAACTGACCATTTATATCCTGCACTTTCAAAACAACTAGAGAAACCAAATAAATCTGCAAAAGAAATAATTAAAGGGTTTCTCTATCCTTAAGACATCAAAAACATGATCCAAGCTCTTAGGATAATCATCAAGCACGTGGGCAAGCATCAAGCAAGTAAACTGATCGTCAAATGTTGGTTTACTAATTTTAAAATCAGGCACAATTGTGAAAATGTTAGGAAAAGAATGAGACAGTGCTAATTTCGCAAAATTCTCATCATGAACGAAATCAAAATGATTCTCTGATCTAAGCAATTTTGATTCATGATCTTTCCTACACCAAATCTCTTTCAAAGTAAAGCTTAACGAAAAAAAATCATGAAAAGGTTTAAGCAAAATGTTTTTCAACCAAGTAAAGATATGTTTTCGCTTAGAAACTCTCAAATTAAAAACGTTCTCATGAAGAACAGAGATAATCAAACCATGATCCTTACAGTGCTTTTGGTTTTGACAGGAGGTTGACTGAGGAATTATCATTGGTTCATTGAAGATCACCATCTCCAACTGTTTTTCTTGTGGTGAACTCTTTGCTACCTCTTTTGTTGGGTTTTCTTTCAATTCACCAAAATCAAAAGAAGGAAGAAAACACTCAATCTCCATGGGAACGTCAAAGGTAACCTGATTCCTGCTATGACACTTAATAGATACATCAGCACAAATAAATTTACAAGTTTTAAAATTACCTCCGGGTGCTCGGCTAAGTGATAAAAATTGTATTGTCTTTGGTCTGGCCGGTTTTGGTGGATGGATCATATCTTCATAATTCCATGGCCATTTCTCCTGGTTTCGGTCTTTCGGGAAAGATGAGAGATTCATCTTTAATCCTATGATCGGATTTGGCTAAGGCCACTTCTTTCGTTGGCCTAAATCTCCTTTTTGAAGTCTGGTACTCGCGGATAGATGGACTGGAGAACCTCCGGTTTGGAAAATTCATAACTCCTTCCTCCGTTAAGATTTTCATGTGATTCCAAGCCTAAGTGAATCTCTGATGAGTTTTCCTTCCAGGAAAATTAGATTCACGACAAAATACGTTTTTAATGTTGAGATATTCTCCTTGGACTGAACCTATATCGCTGGCATCTCCAAGGTAGCCGGTTTTAACAACAATGCATCTCCAAATCTCAGGCTGTTGGGCATGTTCAATGTTCTCATTTCTAAGAGGCAGAAACTTTCTTTCCTGAACACTCAAAACAGACACTAAAATACCAGGATCATATGTGCAAGACAAGTACTTGTTCAAATAAAAAATCAAGATCTCTTTTCCAAGAACAAGTAGCACACATTTCAGCCTTCCAAGATGTGCATCAAAGTAGACATTATAGACCAAATTGATGTCAAGGAATGCAATAGTATGAATCATTTTCGAAACATGCCAATCCTTCTCAATATCAGAACACAATAGAGTAAGTTCAGATTGAGAATCATTGATCAAAAGTTCAAGGCGTTTTTCAAAGAAAGTGTTGAAAACCAAGATATCATCAATGCTAAAAACAACACAATTATCACGAAATGATCTCAGAAAATGCCAAGTTTTATCAGTTTTAGAACACACAAGATCAGGCTGCAAAACAGAATCACAAAAATCAAGATCACAAAAATCAGTTTCAGTTTCAAGTGATTTCTGTTCCAGCAACTTCTTAATCAAAACTCCATTCAAGGCATAAGAGGATGCAAACAAATCAACAGTGATCAGTGCATGTGTAGAAGAACTTAGATCAAAGCCATTTCTTTTGAAAACAAACAAATCAAAAGATTTTCTAGCACAAAAATCAGTTTGTTGCAAATCAAGATCAAATGACTTTTCAAGAGGATGAAATCCTTTGTTATGTTCCAAGAACTGATCAAAGCTCAATATATTTCCAGAAGTGATGCCATCGACATTTTGAAAATGTGGTCGATCAAGAAGTTCACCAGGTTTTAAATAATTTAGAAGATTTAATAATGTTTTCAAAAACAGATTTTGAAACACAAAATTCTTTCATCTTCTTAAGACCAAAACAAGTCACATCATGAGAACTGATCTTGACAAACATGTCAGGAAAAGAATTAAACAAATCAGAGTTCTCACAGTGCTTTTGAAAATCAGGAGACAAAAGGGCATGAGATGTGCCGGGATCAAAGCATAGATGACTCTTCATAGCGATGGATGTCATGCTTGTTGCTTCTTCATCAAAGACTAGATCAGGTTCGTTTTACCTCATCAAAGATGGGACCTAGACCATCGTCCAAGGGTCTCATAGTGTCAAGACGTGGTCCTTGATGTGGGTAGTCCAATGGCTCTTCCTCAAAAACCTGTGAAACTAGAACAAGACTACTCGGATACTCCGGTTCAAAACAGGTTAGTCCATTAGTCTCTTCATTATAAATATCAAACCTAAGATCAGGTTTTGGAGAAAAAAGATCACATTCATCCTCACAAATGATCAAACTTTCAATTAGATCTTCATCATATTCATCATAAATGGGTAAGGAATATGAAAAATCTTTTAGATCTTTGAGGTGGTTTTCAGATTTACCTTTGGGTGTTTCACTGATGAATATTGATGGCTCAGCTATAGGTGCACGTGTGGATGTGTTCTTCTTGTGGCTCTTGCTGACGTCCTTGAGTGCTTTCACCACTCCCTCCACAAGGTTGTCACAAAACTCTTGGACTTCAGACTGACTGTAAAGCCTTCTTTAAACAGCTTCATCTCTGGACGTTTTAGACTGTTCCTTGCACCTCTGGTTAGGCTTCTCATGTGGTCTTCTTAGGGTTGGCCTTTCCTGGACAGTAACAAACTCATCAAAAATATTCAAAGAATTTTGAGATGAAGATTTAAAGTAAGCCTGTCGTTGGAAATTCTCTTTGCTACTCTCCTTCAGAAGACCAAACATCTTTATCCTGAAAATTCTCAACATAAAAGGCTAGCAGATAAAAATCCTCACTCTCTCAGGTGTTTAATCTCCCCCACTCAATTGTTTCACTCAAAATTTGGATGGTCACTCAAGAGTTTCTTCTCAAAGTTCTAAGAAAGACAGTCCAAGTTTCCCGTGGGTTTTCCAAGCAAACAAACAATGAAATGAGATAGGAAGATAAGAAAATTTGGATTTGGGAATCTGCTTTAACCTCCTCAAAGGCCGGATTTCTCCTCGGCCAGTAGGTTTTCTCTTCCACCACCAAACCACAAATCAATCTTTTCAAAATCTTTGAAACTATTTCTTTTTTTATCTTTTTTCTATTTTATATGGTGGATGGTAATGAGGGGCCCATATTCAAGATAGAAAGAAGAATATATGTTTGAAGAAATTTAAATGGAAGATGAGAAGATGAAAAGATAGTACCGGTTGAGTGGCTCTGATACCACTTGATACGTCCTAGATTCGAACATGATCACTCAATCGTACTAAGGGGATATGAACTCGCCAAAGCAAGAACTGGTGGAATGAATGGTGACACAAAGGGTTGCGGAAGGCCCAATGATACTACCAGACTTCGATCGTTGCCGGATGTGACGCACCGGTCCAACAAAAGAAGGTTCAAAACTTGGAGATAACCTCACCATGAAACTAAGAAGTGTTCTAAACAAAGAACTAAGAGATAAACTCAAATAAAAGGGGAAAACTCAATGATTAATTTCGTGGCTCTTAGGCCATATTTATAGGATTACAAGTTGTAGAGATCCAAAGAAGAATGTGCTAAAAACAAGACATTGAAAGTAGAAACAAAGACTTGACTAAATAAAGTATTTGACTGAAAGTTGGACTGCCTATTGATATAGCCACGACCAGGATTTTGAAAGGTGAAGAATATGCTCCTGATATGGGCCAAGACATGTCCCCTTGAGGCCTGGTCGAAATCCATCATTTGCCTTAGCCAAAATTTGATCGGTTTCTCCATTTGGCCCAAACAAGTCTTTTTTTGAATACTTTTGAAAACCATCAAGCCCAAAGATTTCTTGGACATTAATAATATGAATAATCACCTTTGAAATTATTGAATTGGTCGTTGGTTCATCAGAAATAAGGTTAGCCAATTCCATCTTCTTGGGTGGTCGAACAAGCTCGGAAGATCGAACCTACTTGCTTAGCTTGTCCAACTGAGTTTAAATCCAGCTAAGCTCGTCCAGGATAGTGTCAGACCAACTCACTTGAGTATTCAGCTCATCCAAGATAGTGTCATTTATCTCATCTAGCTCCAAGCCAGTGTCGGGCAAGCTCACCTGAATGCGCACATGTCTAAATTCGCGAGAACTAAAGATCACATTGTTTGTAAATGGCATAACTCCTTCTTCTGAACTCCGTTTGAGCTGATTCTTCTTCGAGGAGCTCTTTAACTGAGATGAGCACATTATCCAAGTTATTTCATGCATATAAGCCTCGTGTTTTCGAAGATATGAGTCAAACAATGAACATATATCATTCATGCTTCCTATGATATCTTTAAGGTTAATTGATCGTTGCTTCCACTTAGCAAATCCTTCCTTTTCCAAGTTAGCTCCTGGCTCGACCATGGTCTGATCAGGATGATCTGATGGTAAAACCTCGGTT